>DWEH01000846.1:0-10503 GCA_018245815.1 Apyrrothrix aesculapus
AGTGACTAAATTATACGTAAAGCAGAACAGCTGCTCAAACATTTCAACTTTTAAGTAGAGTACTTGTATCAGTACAATGTACAATTTTATCGTACCCGTAAAAAATATAGTATGCATATTTATATGCAAGGCTTCAGATTTTGTTCCAAATTTAATGTCGAATGGTTGCGAGCGCAACTGCTAATCGAAAGGTCCTGGGTTGAAATCCCGGGTTGGCCACTATATTCGATTTTTCTCTCTAAAATCTAATCTGAATTGAAACTCTCTAAAATGTACAGACATGGTACTATTAAGATTTTAAAGTGTTTAAAGAATGGTTCACACCAATCAATTTGTCTAATATTAAACATAAAATAAAAATAATTTTGAGCAATCAATTTAAAATCAATAAAATCAAATCAATTTATCTAATACAGTTTCGTTATTTGCGGATATTTCCCCAAAATGTTATGCCATACCTTAAAATAGCCCACACGCAGCCACGACAAGTAGACAACCAGAAGTCGTTGATAGCGACTGCGCGTAACATGCCAAGTGCGTACGATAATTTGCTTAATTTTTACATAAATTGTCAACATGCACCTTCAATTTTATGTTATAATTAATGTACCTAAAAGTTTTGTGGTTTTTGTTTCAACAATTGTTTTACCGTGGTAGTATACTTCAAGTTCGTCATTGTCATATTTACGTTGACTAAAATTAACGATCAATGTTTTTTCAGATTTATGTTTAAGTTGCTACATTCAAGCCAATTAATAATATTCGTTAATGAGGAGTTCATGTCACTTTCTAGAGACTTTATTACAAAACCTATAGTACTGTCGTCTGCAAATAGAGGCATATTTTTGAGAGAGATTTTGTGTCGCTTTGGCTAGGTCATGAATATAAATGATAAATACTTAGTCTGGCCATAAATACTGCTACAATTAAAAATAAACAAAATATTACTTTTGAATTTGGAATCTGTGATTTTTTACGATTGTTCATTGTGTTTTGTTATTTTCGCATAAAAATTGTAAAATATTTTGTGATATGAAAATGGAGTGGGGTGATAAAGCGAACCGAATCGCTGTGATTGGGTATAACATAGAACATAAAGTAGATATGGAGCATAAAACAATTTTTAAAATACATCCTACGCTTGGTATTAGTCAAATGTTTGTGTATCAGGCTATTGATAGGTCCAATGAAACCTTCTCTGTTCGTGACAAAAAAGATCTGACCGTCCACGTAGTGTTCATACGAAAAAGGCGATCAAAGCAGTAAGGGAAATAGTTCGAAGAAATCCTGTCCGAAAGCAAAAGATTTTATCTCGGAAGATGAAGATAGCACCTAGAACCAAGTCGCGTATTTTAAAAGATGACTTAGGACTTGCAGCCTATAAGAGACGCACTGGTCATTTCTTAACTGATAATTTAAAAAAGAATAGGGTCGTAAAATCAAAACAACTACTTAAGCGGTACGCAGAGGGAGGTCACAGATTTTTTTTTACAATTGAGCAATATTTTAACAAATAGGATCGTATTTATGCTGAAAGCTCTAAAGAAGCTTTCCAAGTAGACAACAGAGTACAACGTGGGCATTATCCGACTTCAGTGATGGTTTGGTAGGGTGTTAGCTATGAAGGAGTGACTGAGTAATATTTTTGTGAAAAAGGTATCAAGACATCGGCACATGTGTATCAAGATACCATTCTTCAGAAGGTAGTTGAGCCCCTTAACAACACCATGTTCGATAGCGCCAGGTCATAAAACTCGATCCACCCAATCTTGGTTAGAAACGCTCGTTCCGAACTTCATCAAAGCTGAAGACGCCGTCACCTAGTCCTGATCTTAATCCACTGGATTATGATTTATGGTCAGTTTTAGAGAGTAAGGCTCGCTCTACACGCCATGATAACTCGGAGTCCCTAAAACAATCCATACGACTGGCAGTCAAGAATTTTCCCAGAGAAAGAGTGCGTGCTGCTATCGGTAACCGGCCTCAACGGTTAGAGGACTGTATTGCGGCGTGGAGACCGCTCCGAATAAGCTTTATATATTTTTAATGATTTTATATTAACGTATTAAACGAATACACTGTAATAGTAATAAATGTTACGTACGATATAAAAATGTTGTTTTTCTTTGTAACAATATTTATGGCAACACTGAGTATATTAATATGTGTGAACCTTATACGTGTTAATCTTTAGTAAAAAAATGGCAACAGGTACTTAATTATAAGAAATATATTTGACGTAACATCACACCTATAATCCCCGAAGAGGTAGGCAAAGGAGTGTAGTACACTCCCACGTTTTACCAGTTACGATTACGTCCCAACATTGAAGAGGTGGCGAGTCTATTGCCATACACCGGGCACTAATCCAGACTCCGAGCTACTACTAGAAATTCTAATTTTATAAAAATAAAATAGTACCCGAGCCGGGCTTCGAACCCAGAACCTCTCGATCGGCAGTGGCGCTCGCAAGCAACACGCCCAGCGAGGCAGTCGCTCGACATTTGTGTAATGTTGACATGTGCCGCCGCCGCGCAGGCGCTGGGAGCCCAGCGCTCCCGCTGTGCCGTTTGTACACTTTGCCACCACTAGTTAAAGATAAATATAAAATGTTTCAAAAAATGTCAACCGGTATACCTTTTCGGCGTGTTTATTGAATATATGTTTTCGGATGAAGTCGGGCCCCTTGAACTTCTTGCCGCTCAGGGGACACAGCCACTTGTCTTTAGCCAACTCCTGCGTGTTCGATTGAATGAATTTCTCCACTTCGGCTTCCGAATCCTTCAATACGAGAACAAAATAAATAATAAATTCAAATCATGAATGAATAATGCGGTGTTGAGATTTAAATATCTGTACCTTGATACCGAGCTTCTGGAGTTCTTCGTCGGAGAGAGGCTTGACGTCTTGCAGGAAAGCCGACATCTTACTTTCGAACGCCTTTATGTAGTCCTGTACTTCTTGCTGCGCCGGCTGCGTAGGGCAAATAGTGTATTAATATATTCACGTATGTTAAAATGATTAATTTTGTTCAGTCCACTTGTAAATATGTCGCCTGCTACGCCCGGGCCCGTACCGGACCGTGCGGTCGCACGTCCATCGCGATCGCAATGTCTCGTGTTACACGCGGCGTAGAACACATCGCCGCGCCGCAGCCGCGGGCCGCTGCGGCCGTCGGGAGGGAACCGGCAATAATATACGGTACCGATCAAAAGTTTGGAACCACCCAAGTTTTCGTTGGCAGAAAGAGCTTCCTACAATTAATTATTTCAAAAACATATGATTATTAGAGTTAACTGTTTTTACGACTCTACTTATAACAACAATATTTAACAAAAACACTAACTTCTGAACAACTATCCCTTATTTAAAAAAAAGACCCAAAACGTGATTTATGACCTCTGAGGTTGCGGCACCGCCATTTGGGGTATTCTTAGAATTGGCGGCTTTCGGCATCGGTTCCTGTAATTAGTGTAGTCAAATCTTTGCAATATGAGTACATTATTTAGAAAAAATATTAGTTTAGAGTTCAGTGGCATTTGTAACGTTCATGTGATAGTTTCAACTGTTCGCGAGCGCATAAAGTGACAAAAAGGAAACAAATTTCTCTTGAACAGCGGAGTGCTATTTGTACATTGAGCAAGGAAGGATAGTCTATGCGCCAAATTGCAGAAAAAGTCGGCGTCTCATACAAAGATATACATTGTATTCTTGTACGAAAAGAAGTTCCTGGAGGAAACCAAGACCGGAAGAGATCTGGACGTCCCGAATCTACGACTAGGCTACGTCTAATAATTTAGACGTATACTTGGGGTCATTATATTGTTGTAAAACTAAATTTCAGCCTAATCGATTAATTTCAGAAGGAATGACATCTCCGTGAAGTATTGTCAAATAAATTTATTTATTCAGTTACTGAGTAATTTTGATAATATTCAAGAGAAATCCGTTTCCTTTTTGCCACTTGATGCGCTCGCGAACAGTTGAAACTATCACATAAACGTTACAAATGCCACTGAACTCTAAACTAATATTTTTTCTAAATAATGTACTCATATTGCAATAATTTGACCCCACTCATTATAGAAACAACATCAAAACCCGCCAATTCTAAGAAATCCCCGAATGTGTCGTCTTCTTTTAAAATAAGGGACAGTTGTTGAGAAATTAGTGTTTTTGTTAAATATTGTTACAAGTAGAGTCGTAAAAACAGTAATCTCTAATAATCGTATGTTTTTAAAATAATTTATTGTAGTATGTTTTTTTTTGTCTAGGAAAACTTGAGCGATTCCAAAGTTTTCAACGGTAGGGTACCGATTACGTCATTCGTCATTCTCATCATTCCAATCTCGGAATGGAATTAAAATTTGAGAATATTCCTCCGTACAGAGGGCAAGTAATGTTATCGGCAGCCACAGCGGGACCACAGCGGGTGCGGACCTTGTTGGGCGGCGGCGCCGAGCGCGCGTGCATGATGCCGCAGCGGTTGGGCATCTCGTCCTCGTACGGGTACTCGCAGTGGTTGTAGTAGTCCACCGAGTGCACCACGCGCAGGTACAGCACCAGGCGGTCCAGCACGCGCGCCAGCTCGGGCTCGGGCGGCTCGGCGCCCGCCGCCTCGGCCGCCGCCTCCAGCCCCAGCAGCTCCTCCTCCTCCGTCGACGCTTCCTCGATCAGGTGCTCCGTGATTTTATGTAACACGGGGTTTTTGGAGTTCAGGCTAAAATTCTGAAAGGAAACATTTTCCTTTGTATCGACGCATCGTAAGATTTTCTTCTATGAGCAAGATAGCGATGAGCGGCCGGCCTCCCTCGACCGGAGTGTAGTAGTAGCCAATAGACTACTAGCGTTACTTATTAATTTAGTGGTCTTGGTATAATTGCAAATTAGCGTTAGTTCATGACATAAATATATTCTATCGTTTTCAATAATATTATAAAACAAGTTAATTTGACATACATTCATATAAGCAACTTTTGTTCACTTTGCTACCGACCAGCCAGTGTCGAGAGATCGAGTACGCGGCTGATGACGTCGTTGCAGCTCTTCGATGTGTACGAAGTTCCACTAGCTACGATGTAATACGCAAACGCGAGTATTATCACATTAATAAACATTATAGTAACATTCCAAATAGCTTCAGAGGTAATCTAATTTAAAAGCGAACGCCCTTCCACTTAACGTAATTTTTTAAAGTATGAGAAGAAACGTTCATCGCAACACTCGAGGTCGACCCGAGCGCGCGAGCGGCGCACCTGCGCGTCGTCGGCGGCGGGCGGCGCGTCCAGCCACACGCGCGAGCGCGTGTCCAGCAGGTGCGCCAGGCGCGCGGCCAGGCGCGCGTCGGCGCGCAGCACGGCGCGCTCGGCCGTGAGCCCCGACACGGCGCGCACGCGCCGGTGCAGGTCGCGGTTCACGATGGCGCCCAGCTCGCACTCGCGCAGCTGCGCGCACACGCACGGTCACGGGGCGCCTCGCGCTTACGGATCGCCGGGCTCGGTCGCCGCCCGCGCGGAGGACTACGGTACCCGACCGGTGACCGATAGGTCCGTTTCGACGTCGTCGGCCACGCGAGCGGTCCCCGAGAAGTCGATGGGCTCACCCGGATGTTGTTGAGGTTCCAGCAGATGTCCTTGATGTTGACCTCGCGGCGGAAGGTGACCCAGCCGCGCCGGAACCAGCGCCGCTCGGGCAGCGGGTCGGCCAGCGCCACGCGCAGGAACCCGCCGTAGCGCTTGCACATCTGGCACATGAACACGAGTATGCCGAGACGCTCGACGCGCCCGCGCCCGCTTCGGCGCCGGGTCCTTTCTAAGCGGCACGATAGCGGTCACATCTTTCGGCGGCCGATAATGAAATTAATATATTCCAAAGTTAAACATTTTCAACTCGATCTACGAGTTGGTAACGCCAAACGATTTACATATGGGATTACTACTATATGCCATTATATATGAACATTTCCAATAAAACTATCCATGACAACATTCCTAATCGACACACTCAACTAAAATTCTTGAATGCGTTCGATGTTGTCAGTCTGCAATTAAACGATTGTGCCTTAAAATAGGAAGATTTATAAGAAAACCTATGCAAAACAATTTAACAGGGGCAACTTACTGCTTCCACTTCTGCTTTAGTAATAGTGGGTGCTAAGTTTCTCAAGAAAATAGAAGTGGTTTTATGAAGAGCTCGAGACTCTTTTTTCTCCACCATGACATCGGCAGATTCGGACTTTTCCACATTCGCCACCTTATCTTTGTCCTTGTCGTTTTCAGCAGCTGTTTCGGTTTTCTCGAGACTTGGAGATTTGGATTTTTCTTTGGTCTTTGGAGACCTGCCGGGCGATTTGGACTTTGACTTAGATTTGGACTTGGATTTTCGTCGAGTAGTCGATTCGCCTTCATCATCAGAGCTGGATGATGACGAACTGGACGAGGATGAGCTCGACGAAGAGCCCGGTGGCGCTGGAACAGCCCTTGTATTTATATTCTTATCACAATACATACATACGATGATGGATTAACTTTTTTTTTATTGTAATGATCGCTATTACTCAAAACAATATTAATTGTTATCAGGTGTTCATGTAGTCATTAAAAGGATATTCAGTACATATGGTTTAAAAATATAATGTAGCATGTTTGGTATTTTATAGTCTATTTTTAGTACAATGGTACTGATGTAATTCGAATCTTTAGTTCATAAATATATAACCTCATTCCTAATATGTAAATACCCATTGTTTATAATCACACTTCCGTGTTATACTCTTAACATATGTCTGTACATACGTGGCTCTTTCTCTGTCACCTCTGGTCCTGGTTCGGTTCCAGGTGCAGAGTTATATCGCGAAAAAAGTTTCGCTTGTTCCTGGAGATGACGTAAGTGGGGATCGATCTCCATAGTGAGTGGTTCTGTAGGTTTGGGAGATTCAGTCTGATTATCCTAAAAATAAATTAAATATGCTCTTTTAACATAAATACACCTTTACATTCCTTTGAATAAGGTGTTCAAATCATATTGTTTAAATTAAAAATGGCAAGAGTCACTTACCTTCTCTTTTGTCTCCGGTACTTCTTTTTCAGCTTTTTCTTTGTCATCATCGTCTTCTATTACTACTGGTTTATCTAGATCACTTTTATCTTAAAAAACATGTTTGTTTAGACAAATATAATAATGAACTTAATATAGACTATGTATGAATATTTTTCATGAATGAGCATTATATTACCTTTGCCATTGGTGTTTATAGTCTCTTGTCGTGGGGGTTCGTCTAAGGCCCTCAAGTCCTCTTCGGTACCACCTTCAAGTTTAATAACTACCGTATCTAGCAGCCGTATGAGTTTATCGGCTTTGTCAACATCAACTGATACCTTGTCTAGTTCACCTTGTCCCAGCAAATCAAGAAATACATTCAATCGATTCTGAAACCACATTTTTAGATCAATCATCCACCAATGATATCCAGGCATATCCCATTAAATCATAACTTTTTGACCCGTTTTAGAACAATTGTACAAACTTTAAAAAATATTTCTTATATAGCATTAATACCTTTAATGCAGTCAATTGTTCTTCTTTACGTTTCACTGACTCCTCTGGGTGATATTTGATCTTGAACCTAAGGAACAAAATGTTTCTAGTTTAAAGATGTGACAGAATTAAGTAACTGTTGTCACAGAGTTTAGGTGAGTCAGTAGAAGACCAATTTCCACATAAGTGAAGTTAAACAAACCAACAAAAGTGCAAGACATTTTTTTTTTAATTCCAGTGTTCAATAACAGAACAAACAATATGACAAAATAAAGTGCTTGTATACTGAACCCAAATTTCATTAACCAACCTGTTGGCAAAATAATTTAGAAAAATAACATTCTTACCTGTTTAAATACAAATGAGGATTATTGCTATAATGGAAATTGATCTAATGTACCTACATAACTAAACCCTTGTATAGTTGAGTACATAAACATAAAATAAAACTAAATTGGCATATAAAAATGGTAAAACTTCAATCTCACCTGTTCCACACATGTGGAATACCGATACCCTACCCCTAGCAATAACGGAACCTGTAGCATTGCGCGCTACAGGTCAACGCGATATATCTAGCTACACACGGCATTTAACATTTTTACAAAGTTTCTAGAAATGTTCTTTATGACGGCTGGCAATTCCACGCGTAAACGCTGTAGACTGTAGGGAAAAAATGTCATTGTTAACAATTGCACATTCAAAAAATTCTAAGCATAACTTACATTTTACAGGGATTCATAGCAGACATGTCGTTGGAAAAGTAGATTATTGCTTAGAATTTTTTAAGCAGCAGCAGCAAGACTATGGCAGAGATATATTTACAATGTTGTGTCAACTTTCAGCATCATGACCCGGCAATGTTTTACAGCACATACTTTGTGATGCCCTTTTTAATTTTCACTCTTTAATATAGAAAACTAATTGATTTTGCATTAGACTTTTGTTTGACATCATTATTTCTAACATGACCAAACATGTATATACATACCATTCCTCATCCTTGTGTGCAACGAAAAATTCATTAAGTTGTTGTCTTCGGTATTCTAGTTTGTATTCATTGTATTTCAATATGGCATCATCCACTGAAATGGAATCATCTTGTGCTGCCAGAAATGCTTTGAAGGTCATCATTGTGGGGGGGCCATCGACTGGACCAATTGGTAGTACAGCATCCCTAACATCAAAATAGCTGTACATACGAGAAATATCACACTCGTGAAAGATTTTCATGTTCAATTCATTTAGATACAAAACAATTATTTTAAACCAGTTAAGGGAAAACCATTAATATAAAAATGGCATTATTTAATAACATGCATATATAGTTGGAATTATTTAGTAAAAGTGGAGTGTACTACACTCCTGAGAGTGTACTTCACTTCTCTGCCTACTTCTTTAGGGATTACAATTGTGATGTTACGTTTTATATAGTAAAAGATATACTCTTAGTTTTTCATTATGCACAATAGAAGCCAAAACATCTTATATGTAATGTTAATATACACCCACCTAGCTGGTGCTGAAGGCATGGGTTGCCCATATCCTTGATGCACGGGATGTGGGCCAAAGTGATCATGGGCCCACCCATAGGAGCCATAAGAATCATGTGGCATGCCTCCATATCGTCTGTCATCTAAAGGCCAGTCAGGTCTTATTCTCTTGTTGGGTGGTCCATCACCTCTTACAGGTGAATAACCCCTGCTAGCGCTGGCACCACCGCGATAGTCTCTGTAGTCGGGACCAGAACGACCTCCACGAGATCTTCCAGCCCAAGAATCTCTGATATTATATGACACATTGTTACATGATAATAGGATTGGTCATACACACGCTTTTTAAACGCAACATTTTTAAATTAAATTTTTTTTGTTTAAATGTGATAAAAATGACATACACAATTGTCAATCATTATTGGCGGGAAGACGGACCAGCGAAATATGCAGACATACCATATTCTCGATTATGATACATTGGTTTATTTCAATCATCATCAGCCTCTCTCAGTCCACTTCTCACCTAAGCCTCCTCAACAGGGGTTTTGCCAGTGCCAACGCTGGGTATACAGGTTGGGAATCGGAGGCATAGCTTATTTAAGTACAAAAACATTATTATTAAATATGTTACTCAAAAACCGTTAAAATCTTGCACCAACAAACGACGTACTCTTACTTTCCTAGTGAGTGCCACGTACGATACTTTAGTGTGGTGTGGTACTCTACAGAACATACCTTACAAGAGGAATAGAGCATCTTTTGTAAGATTTAAGGATTTGGACAGGAGTTTTAGATGAGTCGAGGGATTGTGGTTGGGGTCTGTAACAGATTTTTGAGGTTATGCTAGAATATTGGTCTAAAGACATAAGCTATCAAATTAGATTATTCATTGAAATCAACTTTAATCACCTCTCAGACCATTCATCTCGGCCTCGACTTCTCTCTTCTCGACGGTCGCTACTACGATAATTACTTCCTTCTGCTGCCCCTCTTTCACCTCGAAATTTATCGCGTCTCTTGCGATCATATTCATCATCGCTATCGGCCATTTTAGTTTTAAAATCCTTAGTTTATGTTAGCTAATTATACTAGTCCACGTTTCTTACAGTTACAACAATAACAGAATTAACATACATAAAAATTGTATTCAAATAACAGAGTTACAGTTACAGGTGTCGCTTTTCGACATCGACAATGTTTGTAAAGGTACCTCTTACTTGTCTCTCGCTATCTATGAGTAAGGTTGAGTAAACTACAGAATAACAAAAAAGCAAGCCAAACCATAGAGTATAGACTCTTATTATAAATGTATAACAGACAACGGTTATCTACTTTATTTATTATCTATGATTAGATACACTCGATTCATATATGGAGGGTAGAGGTAAGGAGAACTATCTTATATAGGGAACTAGTTGAAAAAATCTTTATCATTAAGTATAGTAATTAACAATTAATAAATTCACCACAA
>DWEH01000847.1:0-10499 GCA_018245815.1 Apyrrothrix aesculapus
TAGCCCGAGAAGAATCCTTTAATAGGTTAGTATTAAAATCACCCATGATTACGTAGTGAGTGTACCCAGATCCGATGGTGTCTAGAGCTGTTTCTAATGCGGTGAAGTAATCTATTGAAGGAGGACAATACACTACCCCAAGAACAGCACTTGCACCCCTGATATTCACCTCTAAAAACAAATACTCAGGGGAAGCGGTGTACCAAGACGCGGACTCGGAGATGATTCGATATGGTATCGAGGCTTTAAGGTAAATGGCGACACCACCGCCCCCTTTTCCTGTTCGGTCTGTGCGTAAGAGTACAAATCCTGGGAGCGGGAACAGAGCAGAGTTAAGAGATGGTTTTAACCAACTTTCCGATATCAATATAGCGTCGATGGCGTCAGAGCTAAAAGCAACTTCAAGCTCAGCAAAATGACTAGGTACACTTTGTGCGTTAATATGACACACATTGAGAAATTTTTTACGTGGTCCGAAAATGGTATCTAATTCCATATTTAAGGAAATACAACTATTATCCAGAGAATCGTCACAAGAAACATAAGATATATCTGACTCAATAGCCGAGTGATAAGAGTCGTCTGACATTGTATTTTACTATTATGGACAACAGATGAATTATCGTAAAACTTTGCCACATTTCACAATGCTCATATCATACAATTATTTAAAACCCGACATTTATACAAATTTACAATATAAATGCAATGTAAATGTACGAGTATGTAATGTAGAAGAAAAATTAAAAGGTAATATTACAATCTATATATATATATATATATCTCGCTATTAATCACTGGCCTTACCACACAATTAGCATACACAAGAAGCTTTCGAAACATTTCAACAACTGTTGTAATATCCGTGACCGCGACACTGCCCTCTAAGTCGGTAACGATGTGTCATATACAGGTACGTCGCATATGCTATATTTTTAATACAAAAATACAATGTGTCATGTGCAAGGACATAGCATATGCCACAAATCAGTTCAAACGGACCTTGCGACACGTAGAACCACGCTGCATGTACCATGCCACATGCGTGTACGTTTCAGTGCAAGCGTATCGCTGCCAACGCCGATTTAAAAATTTGTAGTGTTTTATAATACACATGTCTACTTGATGACATTTGATGTTTTCTCAGCAGCACCAAATTTTTCCAAGATTACCAGGCCATTGATCGGCCAGTATCACTGGTAACCGTGTCACCTTCTACAAATCCACGTTGCCGCGGTATCAGAGAACACTCCATTTCGGTAATCGTATGTGGCAGACAATCCGTCGGTATGATAAGATAATGTGGTGATACCGTCATTGTTATTTTTAGCTCTGTTTTCTTCGTGATCCTTTTTAATACATTTCCGTCCATGATAATGATGCTGTTTGCCTCAAAGTGAAAAGTGATTTTAAGAGAAATTTAAAGGAAAGCAATGGTGCGGAATCTTGTGTTGTGAATAGAACTGGAATCTTCCTATGGGGATTTCGCAAGTACAAACCCTACGAAATCTTTTAGCATTCTGATGGAGATTGAGATTGTTTTCAGCCGTCTGTGCGATGAACAGATAGCATTAATTGGTGTGATTCGTTCGTTCTTTTATGTAATTGTATATATCCTATGACGAAAAACTGGAAGGCCAGATTTTAGAAGATAGATAAATAAATAAATAAAAATTACGACGATGTCTGTAACGTCGTAAATAAATCAAAATGATGACACTGGTAGCCGTGGAAACGCATAAAAACACCTACAAAAATACGTGCACCCATTACAAATAAATAAACTTAATTTAGTTTAATTAATTTTTATTATCTCCGTATGCTAATTTTGATATTTGGTGCTTACGCAATTCAAACCACTCCACCACACTTAGGACACTTCATTAGACTCATCTGCACCTTGGAATCGTTAATGTTATGTTTGTGCTACTGGGAATCGAACCCAGAATCCCTTGAGTCACGAGCCGACATTACAACAGTCCCACTAAATATTTTATCAAATCATATAGTATAGTGGTAAACCAATGAAACCATGTATACGAGTATATGTAGTTTTATTTACTTCTTCTAATGTTTAAACCTTTTCGTGCCAAAAAAAAACCGACATGTAATTAATTTGTGATGACTTCGGGTCAATGTCATTATGAAACCACGAGCGCGATTTGGCTTTTTGAGACAAATTTCACACACTATTTCTTAAGTAATCTACTGTCTAATTAATGTAATTATTATTGCAACAAATTGTAGCGTGCCACATTGCATTATATTATGACATCAAAGGAATACATTTCTGAGTTATTAGTAATGAATAACCAAATACCGAATCAACTTATTCAATGATAACGATATTATTATTCAAAGATAACAAATTATCAATTCATGACAGTCATAAACGAAAGTGTTTGGAGACCATTTCTCTACATTTTTGTTTTTCAATATTTTATGTTTGTATGTCTGTTTGTATTTTCTTAGAATTATCTATTATATTAGAATGACAACTGACAAATGTTTATATCAGGTTTAATACTGAAATAGCTAAAATATTACACCCTGTCTGGTATCGTGCATACGTAACAGAATGGTTGCTACAATTAGTGGCTTTAAAGGAGTCATTTTTCCTTTCATCAAATAGGTTTGCAAAAAAGCTTACAGGATTCTTAAGAAGTTTTAACACGCTAGCACGCATACACACAGGCAAACAAGCATGCACACAAAAATACACACGCATGCATGCACGCGCGCACGCACGTACATGAGCACACACATCGCAAGCGCATGCATATACAGTCACATCTGCCGTAATACTTAGTGTTAATATGTACTTCTTATTCATCTTAACTCCAAGAAGTTCATTTCATAAGAGCCTGTGACTTGGTATCTTTATAAGTCCTATAACACAGGTCGGCACTACCTAGATGAAGGGAAGATCCTTTATTATTACATATTGGACATAATATACATAATATTAATATATATTAAGTTTCATAGCACAATAAATGTCTTTTATTATTTTTGCATATAACAACGGGAAAACAAACAACAGATGTAGGTATACGTCATAAGGTCGATGTTGTAAACTTGTATTTAATATAGTAAGAAACAAAACATTACCTCGAAAGTGCAAATATACAAATTTGACAGATTGCAACACGCGATAACAAGAATTCGATAAACAATTTTTATCTCCGCGGCACGTCGCCGCGACCTTGAGTGTCGTGGTGTCGGTTGTTGACACTGGAATGGCGATGGTGGTTTTTTGCAAGGAAACGTCTAGTAAACATATTTTACGTGATTTTGTATCATATTAAATAATTGTTTTAGCTTTTCCAAATCATTGTAATGTACGTTTGAACGCAATATACATACTTAATCCCTACAATGTATTTGTTAAGTATCTGAGACATGATCTGGTTACTTAAAATAAAATTTGTGAATTAATTATGATGATGAGCAGTGATTATATTTCAATTTATTATACAGTAACATAGTTTTTAATTCCTTCATTACTAACACTATGGGCTTGTCTTATTTAAATAGATTTTATATTATAAATTAGTTTAATTTCAACTTTATTATTTAATTGTACCTAGCACACGCAAGCCATTTGATGTTGAGTATATCTGAGATCCAAAGACAAATGTCCGATTGGACACAGAGTATCCAATTATGTCTGTGATCCTATTTAGACGTGATGTATGGGTCAGGTGCAGTTGTAAACGCTAAAGAAAAGTAAGGACTAAGATAGAACGTTTAAGTCACAACTATCCAAACGCTGGTGCTCAAAAGCAAGGTACATACTCATGTATATATTTAACTGGCTATTTTGATCAGTGATTAGTGATGACTGACTTCTAAGCCGATGGTTGCAGATTCAATTTTCACCGATGACAAATAATATGATGGGTACGAGTAATTGTTGTGATTGGGTGTAAATCCGGACAAGTACATATTTAGAAATGTATGTATGTAGTTTATCAGCTGTCTGGTTAACATAGAACAGGCTCTGTCTGGCTTAGGATCAGATGGCTCTCTGCGAGTTGTCCCGAGATATTATTATTATTTTAAATCAAAACAATTAAATCGTATTTGGTTCTGAACAATTTGCAATGTTTACGATAAGTTTAGTTACACACGCAAGTGTTCAATCTAGGTCATTGTCTGTAATTCAGATGCCCTGTTTGCTAGTGATTAAATATTAAGGTTGTATTGAAAACGCATGCAGTGTGTCTGCTTTTGTTAATAGAGCAGTATTGTGCATGCTTTTACTCTACTTCGTTAGTTTTAACTTCGTCAGGCAGAGAGCTCCGAGTGTCCAATATCTGTATCCTTGCAAACTTAACATGATTGTCTACGTTCATCGCTTTGTAAACGCACGCAGGTTTTGGAGATTTTTGACTTGTCCATCAGCTATTATCTGACCTATTAGGTCAATATAGGGAAGTTTTGGTTCCCTCGGAACCGGCATCCTCCAAGAAGAGCATCGGTGATCTCTAAGTGACCTGGCCTAATTATACAATAATAAGGAAACCTATATTCTAGTCTTATGTATGCCAGATGCTCAACGTTCTTATACTTCTTATAAAGGGAACCAATAATATATGAATAGCCCACTTCCTTTTAATTCAGTTGGTAAAAGATACGTGAAGTTACCTTGAAGCTGTTAAAAACAGCAGCTGCACTTCGCCTGCTGTCTTAGAAATTGTTGTTGTCTCTACTTCAATAATAAACGCTTTGATACTAGTACTATAATACCGGTACTATATAATCATATATCCTGCCCATCATTTAGCCTGAAAAAGCAACGGAAGTAATAGTGCTTTAAACATGTTTTTCTACTTCCGCTTTTTGCAAGCGCTGAGGTGCTGCTAGAATAGCAGAATCGGGATGTTTGGAACATCAATGGTAATACTTGTATTCTTCTCCTCCCCCACAATCCGAAATTGGCTCTTGTAAGTTAATTTTACGCACCTTTTAATTGGCTTCTCAAAGTTAATTGTGAAGTTTCAGGAACCTAAAAGTCACATTGAACTTGACCAAATTTTGTGGCGGCTGTTCAAAATTGGCTTCCTCCATCATTGATCGCTTTGTTGAACTACATGTTGAATTAATTCATAAATCATTTAACGTTCGTGTTCTCTATCTGGGCCAATGAGATTACCGTTGATATAGGTAATTATTTATTTGGAGCTGCAAAACATTGAAATTTTTACACGATTAAAAAAATGGTGCAGTGGTAACCTTTTGTTATAGATTTTAGCGTCCCAGTTCGAAAAACTGGAATTCAGATCAGTACGTACCTCTCTAGGTCTCTGATTATACAAAGTCATAATAAATGAATTTTTAAAATTAAGCACTAGTCACTATAATGTCCTAATGTCCAAGGACTACTTCATGAGGAAACCTACACGCCTTGAACTTCGTCATAATGCTCCCCAACCCGCTCTTCTCCAGTATGAAATACAATGCACCTTCTTGTTCTGAAAAGAGATCCGTGCAACAGTAAAAATCAAAGGGTTGATGATAATGATAATCATTACAAAAACGTACAGAATTTATAACACATTGATATCTTTGATAAGCGTTTCGTTTCTGGTTTGTTATCTGATCGTATGACAGTTAAAGGCAGAAAGAACTCTGGTATATTTTCAGTCGGATGCAATCAATTCATTGATATCCCGCTTCTAAGGGGTCTTGCAAGGGGGAGCATCTAAGCGGATCTGGTCTACACTACAATCTACATTGGTGAATAAATAATTACTAACTAACTGCGAGTTACGAGTAGACTCATATCGAGTGATTGCTTACCACAGGGTTCATTTATGTCCCTTCAGAGTTGTTGCGTAGTATGTGCTTCTCGTTGACTGATTCATAGTGCATTATACGAAAACTTACAGTGCGTCCTTGATCGGTCTCACTGATAACTAGATAAATATTTATTACCGATTCGCGGTACGTGTCACTTTTCCCTCTACACTGTCCCGTCTTACTTATTCAGAAATAATAAAAGTAACAAAAAATAAGCAAAATGTGTCTTTGTTTCATCCTCCGGTAGCCTAATTTTCCATAAATAAATATGTATTTAAACATAACAATATGTCAACAGACTGACCACCTATTCCATAATACGTAAAAGTAACTGGTGAAACGTAGGAGTGTTCTGCACTCCTCTACCTACCTGTTGTGGGATTGCAGGCATGATGTTACATTTTTAAACATAACATGGCAACGTATACAATACGAAGGGCATGAAGCTAACCAGAAATCAGCAATATGAGCTGACTCATATTTAGATAAAGTACAAGGTTATATGGTAAATGAGTGAAACTGTGAACTTACGGCTTACTATTTACTTTTAAACTGAAATGTTTCTGATGCTTATTTCGCCTTATGGTTTTCTGACGATAACATAGCTGCCGCGGTGTTATTTTATGCAATTCTCAGCGTCATCATTTAAAAGCAAGACCTTTATGGTGAAACATAAACTTAATGAACCAGAAGCTAGAGAAAGCAGGTAGGCATTAATATCGCCCTTTATATGGTTTTAAAGTTTGCTTAGTTAATGTAAGTCGATTACTAGAATGTGTTTTCTATAGTTCTTGAAGTGTTTCAAAAAAATTAAAATTATTATTCTCAAGTCCACACTGTTAGCACTCATTTTACACACTCGGACACGCGAGTGTTGAATCACTCGTTGTGCACTTCCTACATAATTTATAATTTCATGGAGCGTTCAACACGTATCTAGGTTAATTGTTTTGTGTGATTCACGGACGTTCAGTATTTGTTTTAGTTTTTTCGTATTGTTCATGTATTGGCAGGCTGCGACGTGCGGCATGCGACGCGCGGTTGCAGTTGCGGCATGCGGCTCGCGGCGCGCCGTCGCGGCTACAGCATAGAACGGCACCTTTCTCGTCTTTTTTTTACAGTATAGATGTATACAAGGAACTTACGAAAATGTACGATTTACATCTTGCCTCTAAAACGAACTATACCCTGTCATTGTGATTCACTTAGACCATATTTTCACGTATTACGTCATCATATTCTGGCTGCGGCGCGGATGAATTATTTTATTTGAATAGGCTGAAGCTTCCATCTTTTTGATAACATATTAAAGTTCTTTATACTGACTTACTGTTTGCAATATGACATAGACGAACTCCTTTACATGTGAACGATCTTAATTACAATTACTCAAATACAAGAACATATGTATATCGCTTTAGTTGTGGAGTGCATAGAATCATTGCTTGGCAGAGTTCGTGTTGATAAACGTGGGTCCTAGATTGGAAAGAATATTATTCAGAAATTTAATTACTATCATATGTGTACGGTGTGGAACTAAACGTCCAATCCTTTTTAAAGGCTGCTCTTTTTGTAGGTGCCGGAGCCTTCCACGGAAAATCGGTAGTTTTCAAGATTTAATGAAATGGCACCGATTTTATTATGATTTCTTATTGTTGTAGTTTTCAAACAAATCGATATACTTATTTACTCATTTAAATTGATAATTCAGTACCAAAATGGTACTTTAAGAAGTGGTCACCACAATTATCTTATCTTAGTACATAACAGCAACTGTAATGTTTAATTTAATTCCTTACTTTTCAAGAAGGAACACTTTCTTGAAAATTATCCAATAGGATAAAATAAAGATCAAAAGATGGGAAGCATCAAGTAAACCTGGAAAAAGTTGATCACAAAATATCAAAATAATAAGTAAAAATGGCGCAATCATCATAAATTCAAGGCGTAATGTTTATCGAATTTTGACCGATGTCAACGAACGCTTATCACACACAGCCCCTGGAGATAATGTTGATAAAGGCTTGATTATTGATAAAAGGGGTCATACGTTAAGGGCATTAGAGGTCGTACACAGGACGCAGGTCACGTTTTTATTATTATTCTTATTTAAGTTAATATTGTTTATCATCATGTTTATGTTGATCGTGTTTATCATTCGATCGTGTTTATCATTCGATCGTGTTTATCATTGTGTTGTGCACTCATTCATAGTGTATCCGTGAAACTAAAATAGAGAATGGGAAAAAAGTACCAAATATTTATTGTAGGTACTGTCTTTACTGCAAATAAATCACTTAAATAATTCACTGACCTAGACTCTCACAATAACATCTGCATTCTATCATCTGCATTATATCATCTGCATTCTATCATCTGCATTCTATCATCAACATTTTAACTACACTATATATAAATACCAATTAATAGGCTTATTAACTGGTATTCATAGGTAACAATATTGCAAGTTGCCACTAAAAACAGGATCAGATTCTCTTGCATTAATATGAGTGATTACAATGTTCTTTGTTCTCAGGATATCTAGTTATTTGTGACCAAGTTTGGAGTCACTTTGTCATACAGGACCAAATGATACAGTAAAGTTACCTGGGCCTGCATGGCCGTATAATATTTTAATAATATCTTTCAAAAAGGTACCAAATCTGTGACAAATGGCTAGAAATATTGTACAGCACTCGAGGTCAAGGTACGAAAACAATTACTTCTAAACATAATAACAAGAAAGGTGATATAGTGGAACGAAAAATTATGTTAATCAGAGTTCATCGACCTTTATCAGCGACCTATGTATCACCGATATCTGTTATCAGCACGTGAACTTTGCTACAAATGTGTCAACACTCGAGCGTGCTGGCGACGTGTCTTATAACAATAAATGTTTTACCAGTTATTGTTCGAAAACACCTGGTGCACGCATGGTGAGGTATTTTGGTTTCAATCCACATTCAAGACTAGGAAACAGATGTAATCCAATAGCAATGCTGGTTATGAGATGTTCTTTTTTATGACGCGAGCTAGGAACTTATGTAGTGGTAACGATGATGAAGTACGATGGAAACCCCATGGATTCCTGTAACCAAATGTTAACAAGAAACAAGCACGTTTTTACCTCTGAGTGCTTTGGACATGCACGTGTGGGTACGGTTACTATCATAGTGGATATGTCATCCTTGTGACATGAACTTAGTTAAATGTACATAATTACTACGAATCTTGATGGATAGGGTATGACATGACACATGCAATATCCTGCTCTTAGCTTTGCTGTAAAAAGCCTGACACGAATCCAATAAATGGCGCGCGATTTTTGAACACCACTTGCAAATATCGAATAGAAAATAGTTTAGGTTCCCTTATCTGGTTACTTTTGGGTCAGGTTGGTGAGTTTCCTGGTCATATACGGTGATAACTTCGTGTGTATGGACAGCTAGTTATATAATGATAACATCGTGTAATCGCGTTCACTTGGCAAAACTATCGGACAAGGAAAGGTCAAAGATAGTAGAACAATGATCTGTTGGCTTATTTTGTATATTGTTATCAGTATAATGAAGGTATGTCTGGGTCTATTAGAATATGAGATATCAGTTTGAGAAATATCAGCTGACATTTGAAATGTATTGAATTCGAGTTTCCAAAACCAAAATCAAGTTTATGAGATTTAGCAGAGTTACTTTGTTGGTAACTCTATCCAAGCATATTCGACTTTATAGGGCTGCTTAAAGGTAGTTATGCCTATGTTCAACAATAGCTTGAACGGTTTCACACCCCGCTACTGTTTTATCATCGTCATCATCATCAGCTTGCCATGATCAGGTACTAATTTACTGACCTCATAATCAGTAGCTCTTTATTGTTGTATTGTACGTCACAGGTCTTATAACAATTTACATTGTTTATTGCGTTGATTAATTCATTTTCATCGCCGTTGTCCTTCCAGAAGGATAATCTTATCTTTGGGGGAGGCCTATGTCCAGCAGTGGACTAAGATAGGCTGATGATGATGATCACGAAGTTTCAGAAATGAAGAAATTTGCGGGCCTCAAAGTTCTTCATAATGTTCTACAATTATTGTGATGTCTACCAACCTATTTCTTGGTCGGCATGGTAGAAATTATAGTTTTTTACCGTCTCATTTTGAGAGACAATTCGTGTCCAACAGAGGAATGTTAAAACTTTCATGAGAGTAGGTAGTAAGTCATCGTCAGCGAAAATCTTTTATCTAGTAAATGTCCGGAGAGAGATAATTTTTAATAGCCACGAAATAAAACTACTTCGTTTATTTCTATAATCGAAATAACTAAATAATTCAGATCGTATAAATAATATTTTGTCTACAAGTAGAAACGTCAAAGTAAAATTGTATTCGTTCTTGAACAAACATCCCTCGTTTGTGACACGAGAAAACCGAAAAAAAACTTACATATTTATAGAAGAAGGTAGCTTCATAAATGAATTTTCCTCCAGACCTTCATTGAAACAACTATAAACACGGCCGCCCAAAAGATAACGTTATTTGTATTTAAAGGGTCCAACGGACCTACAAACAAAAGTTTGCGTTACTTTTGGTATTCGACATTGGAAATTTATATCGACTTTGTCTCGCTCTCTACTCGATTAGATTGTTGGAAAGATTGATATTTTCTAAGCACATATATACTCATTGATATATG
>DWEH01000848.1:0-10498 GCA_018245815.1 Apyrrothrix aesculapus
ACGTGGGAGTGTACTACACTCCCCTTCCTACCTCTTCGGGTATTACAGGCGTGATGTTACGTTTTTAGATATTATTATATATATATTTTTAATATTAGCATAACTGGTTTTTCAATATTAGCATAACGGTGGTTCGTGCCATCAGCTATTGCTTTACTCGTTCCACTGTTCCTCGGAGCTCCTCGCGGGAAGAGAAGGCACGACGGACTGGGAACGTGATGAGGAACTCTCAAGAGCGCCGGTGACTCGGCTGCCGGCACTACTGCCGGTAGCAGGCCTCACGACGTTGTCTCTACAATTACCGCCAGTGACATTCAATCTTGTAACGCACTCAATTTTATAACTATCGAATTACATATAATATTAAAATAAATGAAACTTCCATTTCTTTCGCAGTATTTATTTTAATTCAACAATAAACAGTAACTTCCCTAAGTACACATTGCTGTCTATTCCGTCCCACGACACTTATTGCTACGACACCGATGACACCTCTTATTTTTAAAGCAATTCACTAGACACGATGGCACGCGGGCGGGGCCGGGGAATGGTTAACGACGAGATTGATAATGACATTGGAAAGGGTTTTTACCACAGTATTAATTACAATTTATATACATATATTACATAGTCAACGTAACAAAGGTAACATCACGGTATTTCCCGCAGAGGTAGGCAGAGCAGTTCAGTACACTCCCACTTGTCCCCGGTTACGTTTCCGTCCCAATGTGGAATAGAGGGCGTCTATTGCTAAAGACCGGACAAAATCCAAACAACGAGCCACTTTTAGGAATTTTTCTATTATGCATTTTCACAAAATAATACTATAAACTTTATTTATCTTAAAAATTGTTAACTTATGTTGAGATAATATTCGTAGGTATTATACAAATAGCACCAGTTCATGACAAAACTTAGTTTGTAATGCACAGTAGCCTCAGCACGAATCACTAGCGAGTAAGTATTCGTATCGTAAGCGTAGAAATGTGTATGCGTAAATTAGTTCTAATTACGTCCGCTAGGGGCGCTGTACGATTTTCATACAAATTTCTCCGCTTACGATACGAATACTAACTCGCTAGTGACTCGTGCTAAGGCTACAGACACTAGAACACTAACAAAAATCAACTTATCCACTAACAAAATGAGGTATTTTTAACATTTTATATTTCTAGGTTACCTAAGTGAAAGATGTTGATGCAACATATTGCTGCAATAAAGTGAAGATGCAATATATTTCCGCAATATAGTAACTGCTCTGGAATAATAATTTGTGCGTTTTACTAATTAAATTATTTATTTATTAAACTGTAATAGGAGAACGCGTCTTTGGACGTGTCATATCACATAAATAACGAAACATATGTACATGACTTGAACGCCACGTCATATTTCATTGTAAACATTTATATTTGAAAGGTTTTAAATACGTCGTTCATAGATTTTAGTGAAAATGTACATATTGTTTAACGATACCGCTGTTATACGAGCCCTGACCGCGGGTTAACTCTCGACGGTGCACGGACAGCTTCAACAGACATCAACGCAGCAACATATTGCTGGAACAGTAGACCTGTTCAAGTATTAAACATCTTTACTTCACACCATAAAACACGTTTCGTTGATGCAAATGCGGTCGTTTATTTTTTCTTTAATTATTCATTTTTATTGTACATATTTAATACTGGGATAATGATAATTTATTATTATTATATTGCCAGTATAAATTAGCATTTTTTTATCATACAGAAATAGAGCGAAAGTGTAATAAGATTTAAAAATGTATGCATAGAACAGCATTACTGCGTCCGTATAGAATAGGAGAGCTTTAAAATGTACTTAACAATAAATTATTTGAAAATATTTACAATAGCACTACGTTCACTGACAAATGACACTATTGAGCAATACGGGGAACAATACGGGGTGGGCTTTACACATACTATTTTTTACAAATACTACATTATTGTTTCCTGTAATAGTCCCCCCCCCCCCTCTTCTACAATTTACAATACGACTATAAATCATTTTCTACATCATTCTATGTACAATATGTACAAGTACCGGCGAGGCGCGGCGCCGTCAGGGGTCGAGCGCGCCGTCCTGCTGGCCGGTGGCCAGGAAGCTCTCGGAGTTGTTCCTGGTGAAGATGAAGGGCGCGAGGCGCGAGGGGCAGCGGAAGGAGTTCATGAGGACGGGCGGCGAGTTGTCCGACTTATTGCCCACCGGCTCCAGCAGGTTGTTCCACAGCAGGTTGGCAGCTGGGGGCGACATCAATGCAACATTACGCCTGTAATTCATAACCATAGCCTGTCACGCTGGCCAAATGCGGGTAGGCAGATATCATACATTTTAGTTAAAACTGATGTTATTGAAATGTTTAAGGTGTACGGGTTTTTAACATTTAATTTCATGTTGTTCTGTGTAACACGGGGTGTCGCTCGCAATATAACACTATAATGATTTGTTGAATATCATATTATACAACTCGCAGATATCAACTCGGCGCTTGCGAGGGCGCGCCGCCCCTCCCGCCAGCCGGCCAGCGGACGTACTGCAGGCGGACACTCCTCAAGGGAGGCTAAGTTCCAGCAGTGGATTGAGATTATGTCTCAATGATGTGAATGATGTATATGCGCGCGTGTGTGTACGTGTGTGTGTGTGTACGTGCGCGTGTGCGGTTACCGAGCGCGTGGCCCTTCTGCGAGAAGTGGAAGCAGTCGTGCGTGATGTAGGAGTGGTGGATGACGCGCGGCAGCGGCGCGCGCGGCGGCTGCGGCGCGTTGAACAGGCGCATGAAGGGCTGCAGCACCACGGTGAAGTCGGGCCGCGAGTCGTAGCGCCCGCTCTGCACCTGCGCGCGGCGGACGGCTCTTTAGCGTGGGGCGGACATGCGCGCGGGTTCTAACGCGCTTATTATTGCAGTTAAAACTTTATGGGGAAAGTTTATGGGCTCGCGTCAGCACATGCTAATGTCTAATGTTTGTACGCGCGTCGGCGACATGCTGTAGTAGTAGCGGCATATCTGTAGCTTACGTGTCATAATACTAGTGTTGCGTACATCTACACAAATAAAGTTTAACTTTTGGAACGAAGCTCCTTTCCGGGGCTTACAGTTGGGCGAACTGACAGAAAAATCGTCACGTAAGAAAAAAGCGTAACGGAATGTAACGCTTTTTACGGAGCGGGTACTGTTAGATTTTTCCGTTAGATCCGTTACGCCTTTTCCTTACGTAACGATTTTTCAGTCAGCTCGCTGTAGTGCAAGCCGCGCAAAGGACAAGGAGAAGCGGCTCGGCGGTACTCACGAGCGCGCGCTCGGCGGCCTGGTAGAGGCGCGCCTGGCGCACCAACGCCGCCAGCTCGCCGCCGCCGCGGTGGAAGCAGGCGCAGAACAGCGGGTGCATGAGACGGCACATTAGCGACCGCGTCACGCGCACCGACACCGACACGTCTGCAGCCATGTAATACACGACTACTTATTTTCTTTATATCGCAGGCTTTATACCAAAATGTGTAACTTGCAACATACTTTTCATACGGTAACGTAAATACTATAAAACATTTTTGCTAAAAAAACCAACCGATGGCAACACCGTACGGTGTTGCCATCGAGAATACCATGTTATTTACCTATGATTTTTTACCGCATCTGTGCTTCATCACACTTGTACAATTCTATTTAGAACGAAAAAAAACATTAGCATAGTTGTGTATTGCCCAAATTGAAATTTCCTGCCACGATCGTCTTCTTATTTTATTATTTTACAACATTTGTATCGATATCCGAAATTGATGCAGCGCTCGATGTTTCCTCTCGTAAATCGCTACGCCGTACGCAATGTACGTCACGCAATGCATTTATCATGTGGACGCTATCTTACCCGTCGTTGCAAAACGCTACTGCACCTTTTTGTTTTACTGTCGCTTATAATAATATTGTGAATTTAAAAACGAATATTGTCTCTGTACACTTACAGCGGTGGATACAGGCCCTTAAGGGCAACGAGATAAGGAGGGACGGGAAGAGAGAGAGATTCCGGAAATGTGTCAAATTACCACAATTAATGTTTCATTGCCAGTATCATTTTGTTGACAAAAATTGAATTGCATGTACATTCTTTTTATCACTATAATATTTAAACTCGTAATAGTACTGTTCTAGCGTTCTATTCTTTCCCTAGTAATAGCGTGAGAAAGTATCAAAACGATTATGTAACGCTAAAAGGGAGCCAGTTTTGAGGTAGGACAAGGAGACACAAATGTTATCGTTGACTAAAAATATGAAAAAGACAATTTAAAGTATTTTGTTTTAAACTGTACTAAAACTGAAAAATATTTGTTAGCAAATTACAAGAGACTGCTCTGCTCTGTCCTCAGTGGAAATAAATTATTAAAATGATACATTTTGTCAGACCGAACTTACCCAAAACCGGTATAAGATTGACGATTGTCCTGGGCAGGTGCTCGTGGAAGTAGTCGAGCGCCTTGGCCAGCTTCCTGGCGTGCGCTGCCGGGGACCAGGAGATGGGCGAGAGGCAGGAGGCGGAGCAGAGGTCGTTGGCGCCTATGAACACCGTGATCATCTTCCAGTCTCGCGACACGTCGATGTCGGGAGACGAGCGGATACGTGCTACTAAGATCTGTAACGAACATTATTATAGTTCGTATTATAACATCATGCCACGTCCTCCGCGGGGTAGGGAGAGAGCACTTAGTGTCATATGTCACTATTCTGTCAGACCTGACGTGCTTCTTCTATATTCTTCACACTCTTTCCCCGACAGCTAGACGTGACCTATTTGGTCAGGATACGTATTTGTCTCCGACGGCAACCAACGATATATAAATTATTACTAATATGAACTTTCGTCAAAGGAAATATACTTCATACATATTTATATTCTATATTATATCACGCCTGTAATTCCCAAAAAGATAGGTAGAGGAGTGTAGTACACTGCCACGTTTCACCAGTTACGTTTACGTCCCACTATGGAATAGGGGGTGAGTATTGACATCGCCAATTACTAAAATATGTTACATCGTTATGACATAAGCTTGACAACGAGTACACACTATCTCTGTGACATCTACATTCTACCACCTATGACACTGGATTGATATGATAACTGAAATGTTAGATATAGTTTGAATTATAATAATTTAAAAATATCTCATTCTTCATCACATAATTATCGTTCGCATATTTGATAAGCCTCGCTGGTCTAGTCGTTGCAAGCGCGACAGTTGATCAAGAGGTTCTGGGTTCGATCCCCGGGTCGGGCAAAGTACTATTAGGTCTTTATAACTTCAAATTCCCAGTAGCAGCACGGAGTCTGGACCAGTGCAAGGTGTATAGCAATAGTCTCACCCCCTATTCCATGGTGGGACGCATAACGTAACTGATGAATCGTGGGAGTGTACTGCACTCCTCTGTCTACTCCTTTGGAAATACACAGGTGTGATATTACGTTGTTATGTAACCGTTCCCAATATAGCTGGCAATCAACATAAACCAGTACCTACAAGGATTACAAAATTCGGCACACGTTTTCCGCAACGCGTTCTTTTAAGACATGTACCTACGTGGTCACGATACACGTGTTTTCGGCTACGTTGTTTGGTATTTCCAAATGTGCCTACACACACCGCGGCATCGCGCTCTTTAGGCACGTCCGTGCTCGATATATACAACACGCAGAAATCAACTTGCCACTTACGAGGAGGGCACTTCTCCCGCGATCTAACTCCGCGTACCAATACCCGCAGTTTGGCCAGCAACATTAACTAATAAAATAGGTAATAAAGAGATATGATAAAATTAAACGGTTGCTTCTTATGCAGTTAGTATCTCGTCATTACGTTATTTAAGCGAGGTGTTTAGTTAATTGCTGCGAGTTATACCAGTAATCAATTCCTTATCTAACAAGCCTATTAACGCCAGAGATCAGCTGGTTTGTTTCGCACGAAGCGGTTCTTGCCGATGCGTGTGATAGGGGACGTTGCGAAATGACGTTTGCAATGGAAAATTTATTCGACGGCAATAATATTAACATATAACACATTAATGAGCGTTACGACCACAGATATGTAATAGGTAACTTTGTAAAGACAGATTTGCGTGCTAGGATATAAACCTCGGACCGCCGGATTGGGACGTTGGAATCTATTATTTAGCGTACTTTAAAATATTCTTCGACATTTTTTATATTCATTCCTTCTCCCTTGTCGTCATTTCTCCCTTCATTTCGTTCTTTGACTGCCTCGTTGTTTGAGTGGATGCAAGTGCAACTGCTGAATGAGAGGTCCTGGGTTCGATCGCCAGATCGGGTAGTATTGGTTTTTTTTAACTTTAAATTCCTAGTAATAGCGCGAAGTTTGGATTTGCGCTCGGTGTATGGCGATACCCAATTTTATGGTAGGACGTAAACGCAACTGGCGAAACGTGGGAGAGTACTACACTCCTCTACCTACCTCTTCGGGGATTAGAGGCGAGATGTTGCGTGTTACATTTCTTCTCATTTACTTAGTCCATTCTATAGTTTCTTCCCTGTTATTGCATTGAAAGAGTGGACTGGAAGTGTGCAATCGACAGATACGCTTTATCATCATCAACCGTTTTTATTGTTTTTCTGATGGACACGGTACGAGCATATATTTAGAATGAAAGGAGATGACCAGCCGTCTGGTCTGCTGACCACAGCACACGATCTGTATAACTTAGGATAGTCTGGCCGTGTGTAGTCCAATATATCGAGTATTATTTGTAACAAACATAAGTTCGTTTAATGGAAAATAACCGACCGCAAAGCTCCTCAGAACAAATAACAAGAGAACATTCGCAATGTTTTTTTGGAAACAAAATGGCGCCCGTCACGCTCAACCCGTTGTAAATATAAATATTCGATAAGGCACGACCGTAACACTAATGTTCGCGCCGTGTTGTAAACTTCCACTACAACCCATACATTAGACCCTGGTTCCGTGCACTGTTTTGTTTACGCCTTTTTTACATCATTCCTTTGTTCATACACATTTATCATTATTATATCGTCACGCCAGATTCCTAACGGGGTAGACAGAGGGCACCGAGTGCCAAATAACTCCAACTTGACAGACCCGAGGTGCTTCTTCTACATTCGTCATACATCATTTCTCAAAGGTGCAAAGAAAATGTTCACATTTAAAGGCTACATTTACGTATGACTTTATATGATTAAACGATTTTGTTCATGCATATTCATATCTCACGCGATATTATGATTTATCTACATTAATAAGCGAAGAGAAATCTTTGGACACCTTTTGAAAAATAACAGAGGTGTGTCAGATTTATCATTGTAAAAGTTTATAAAGGAATACAGTAAAGTTCAATTTAAATAATTAATATGTGTGATAAAAATGCATTTAAAATAAAAAACAACATCCACTGTTAACGTTCGTATGTCAAAATCAGTACACATAACACTATTTGGTCAAACTGTAGTACGGAGTAGAGATTTACAGCAATGTACTCTTTGACATAGAACCTCCATAAGGTTCAAAATTAAACTAACGAACTACGGTCCAATTTGGACCACTGTTGGCCCAGTGTACACCGCCTAATTGCTAACAGAAACACAATATAACATGCAGAAAACAACTTGGCACGCGGTCTTCATAGCGCGGTGCCTAGTTCTGCGAGTTATACATTTTATACGAACACCTTTAAAGAATGCAAATATTTAAGTGACCTTGTATTGTATATTAAGTATATTCCGAATATTTTAAATCAGTTGCATACTGATTTATTCGTAGTAGTTAATATTAGGCAGGTAGCTAGCCCGTTCACCTTTTTTACAACGTAAAAAACTGGCTTATAATATTAGAATGTCGATTACCAAAGGGTATTAAAATTTCGATTAGTCAATGTGGACTTATTATAAATGAATGATATTGGTTTTAATTATTGGAAGGGAATTTGTTGCGTCCACGGGCGTCGAACCGTCGGAAATGGAAACGATAATTCATTCGGACTGTACCTAAACGTCTCATAAATTTGTAACCAACTGTTTTGTAATTGTTATTACTTATAAAATCGAATGCATCCTGATACGTACCTTACGCAATTTCTTCATTTATGTACAACCAACAACATCACGCCTGTATTTCTTTGCAGGGGTTGGTAGAGGGATATAGTACACTCCCATGCCTCACCAGTTACATTCTACATCCCAACACGGAATATCGGGTGAGCTTATCGCCATACATCGGGCACAAGTCCAGACTCCGAACTAATATTAAGAATTCCAAGTCTAACAAGGCACAGTTCGACAAGCACAACAAGTATTTATTCAATTATTAACTTGTTTATTAAGGGCATCCAATAAGACATACCTTTCTGGTGTGCATGGAGTAAAAGCGAAATTCACTCTTTCAGGATGAAGAAACCAAAATTATCTGTGACTAGTGAGAAAGGTCCGTGATCAACAGTTGGGCATGCTTATGAGAGAAATGAGTCTAAGAAAGAGAAAAACTGAGTTACTTGGCGCATGCCCGTACTTGGTCTCATATAAACTACCGGAATAAAATCCGAGTACAAGCAATACAATGCAAAAATATAATAATATTCTTTATTGTACACCAATAATTAAAAACAAAAAAAAGACAACAAAAAAACATTTTAAGATAAAAAAATACAAAAGGCGGCCTCATCGCTAACTATACCCTGTACAAGTAAGCTTGATCTTTGTGACAGACGGGCTAGTGATGGGAAACAGAAAATATCGAATAGTCCAAAAAATAACGTTTTAAAATACTTTAACTGTGACGAGATGGTGGGGGTGTATCATGTGTGAAATTCTCTATTGCACTAGACATATAAAACATTGGGTAGATAAGCGACGGTGGGTCAATATTCATAATAACTACCTATTTAATATTACAGGGTTATTTTTGGACCTCCCGCCAAATTTAAATAGGTGGTTCAGACCATGAAAGTAAACAACTTTCCCAAAGAAACACGGGTCGAAAAGTGAAAAAAAAAATTCAGACCTTCCATACGAAATCGACTACGTGATCGAGCAGTTTTCTATTATTTTTCTAAAAAGAGTTATACCAGCTAAAGAGACCCCAACCACTAGCCAAAGAGACTCCAACTAAAAGGACCCCCGTTCGTAACAATAACTTAACAATGATTTTTTGTAATCGATATTTGTAACAGCTACTGTCTGTTATTCGTGTCCCATCCGTCCGACCGATGTAACATTGTTCCTATTTAAATTTTACTTTGAAGCAATAAAAAGTCCTAGAATTTTCGGATAACGCTTGAATCTTTAGGGACTTTTGTGTTATATGTATTTTTTAATATTTTTACAATTTTTAAATTCATTAAATTAGGAAAATAATATGTTCGTCATTGCAAAGTTATGTTCATCAGAAAAATTTACATCTGTCAAAAAGATCAAGCTAACTTGTACAGGGAATAGTGTAGTTGTTACCTGACATCGCTGAATTGTGTATTTGGAAAACCAACAATTAATAAAAAAAGTAACAGAACATTCTAGAAAATGACGAATCTAATGGTGTACATTATTTTGACGAGTTCGTTAATCAATCATTTCTAGCGTTGTTTCGTAAATTACAAAATCCTTATTTACCATAATGTAGGTTTGTTCCTAGATTATCATCAATCCTTAAATCAATTAAATTATTTTACTAACTTCTCAATGATGACTGCCTCGTTGTTGCAAGTGCGACAGCTGATCGACAGGTCCTGGGTTCAAATCCTAGGTCGGGTACTTTTGAATTTTTCTAACTTAGAATTTGTCGTAGTGGCTCGGAGTCTGGATTTTTCCCCGGTGTATGGCAATAGGCTCACCCCTTATTCCATGGTGGGACGTAAACATAACTGGTGAAACGTGGGAGTGTACTACACTCCTCTGCTTACCTCTTCGTTGATTAAAGGAGTGATGTTACCTTGTTTTTTTACGTCTTGATGGGTCTGTAGTGTGTAAAAATTTGGAGATCTTATAAGGTTATATCTTCTAGGTGGTTGCAATACCGTAAGTTTTCCTTCCTTGAATCACGAACCGAATTTTAAGCTACATTATTCAACCAGAATTTAAGCTCAATGTATTCAACCAAAGTTTAAGCTCCATATAGGTATTCAAGAGTGCGTTAATTATGCTTGCAATAAATTAATATTAAATCATCTACAAGACTAGCACTGGAACAATCAGTCCTACACCAGTTCGTTCGTATCAGTGGCAGGGTCACGGACCCGTTGATATCTCTCCTGCAACAAACAAACAAAAACGACAATGATACAATGACATTCAATACATATTCATATGTAAGTATTTTAAATAGAATACCAGAATAAGATGTTCACTTTTTTATCATTGAAATTGGCAGTCACTTGAGAGTGACAATATTTTTTTACAAATGTTTGGACAAATTTCTAATCAGTAAAATAACAATAACTTGTTTATTTTTCACAGAATATGACTCTTGT
>DWEH01000849.1:0-10497 GCA_018245815.1 Apyrrothrix aesculapus
GAGTGGTTGCAACCGCGACTGCCGATCGAGAGGTCCTGGGTTCAAATCCTGGGTCGGGTACTGTTGGATTTTTCTAACTTAGAATTTCTAGTAGTGGCTCGGAGTCTGCCCGGTGTGCCCGGTGTATGGAAATAGGCTCACCATCTATTAAATTGTGGGACGTAAATTTAACTGGTGAAACGTGGGAGTGTACTACAATCCTCCTGCCTATCTCCTCGGGGATTACAGGCGTGAAGTTACGTATACACTCGCATAAATATGTTATCGACCTTTATGTTGTTGTTAGAGTCCTATGCTCTTGAATATAATGGAAGTGCCACATACCCTGCCCGAGGTCACTCTTGTTGTGGATTGAGGAGCAGCCTGGAATGCTTTGTGGCCTTTAAGGGTACTCCATTAAGACGTTTCAGTGCGGATTACTGGAGATACATTATAGAGCGCGTACGCTTGTTATAAGACCGATTTGTCTACGTGCTCTACGAAGAACTGTAACTTTACTTGACGTTTTGATACCGGAAGTAATCTATCAAAAACCCGGCCAATTAGATAAGGTATTTCAGCATATTAATATATTAACTTCGTACTTCGTCGTCTGCAAGTCGTGAATTTCATTTTTTGGAATGTTCAATAGGCCGGTGCGCTATAACCAGAACGGCAAATAAAGTTAATGAGTGACGCGGATGTTCCCGACTCGAGATTAACTTCATTAGGGAGTTCCCGACGCCTTTCTAATTCAATGAGGTCAACTCTCCTTCCTGGCGGCAACACACGAGCGTAAAGATCCGCGAGCATTGCCACTTAAGGGTCTTTTTAAATAAACCGGCACAAAGAGATGAGCTGAATTTAATCGTTTTTAAAAAAAAACTGAGGCATATTTTCAAAAGCTCTATTTTAAATACGTTCAAAATCTGCTCTGCTCACCAAACCGATCTTTTCTAAAAGACCGTAATGTAGTCCTTAAATACAAAACGTATGTCACGTATGTTGGTGTTTTATGGAAAAGTTTTATAATTACTGTTTGCTTAGCATTGGATGAAATTTGATCGTGATTAATTAAATTTAAAGTTGGAACGTTCTTCGAAGAATCTCAATAAATTCTTATGTCAAAGAGGTATACCTCTATTAATCTCTAATATGTGCTACTGTTTGATTATGGGCTATCATTATCTGCCATTGACAGCATGATCATAAACAATGAATGCTTAATTTTTTTTTTCAATATAATTGCATCGTATGGCAATGGGCTAACCCCCTATTCTATAGTGGGACGTAAACGTAACTGGTGAAACGTATGAGTGTACTACACTGCTCTGCCTACCTCTTCGGGAATTATAGGCGTGCTGTTATATAACATATTAGCAACATATCATATGAAAGTTTTAGTTTTCAATGCTCCTCCTGTATTTAAACTTTAACTGTACCATCTTACGTGTCTCCATACAATATTTTTAAATAGGGATACAAAGTTTTTATTTCACGTAATAATCTATATGTTTAAATAAAGAATACTGATAAAGACGCCATATTTGAGTCAGTGTGTTATACGTTGTATCAGGTTATAAAAACTTATTTTCCATAGCCTTTATAACATTGAACGTTAAAATTACGTCGTTTTTAGTGGGGTCTTAAATGTTTGAATGGCCGTAACTTTTTACTTGGTTTTTTAATGGTAAAAATAATATTTAAACATTGTAAAGGTTATATTTTTGGTCGTATACTTCTTCCATTGAAATTATAGCCGTTTTTAAAACTTCTAGGATAATAGAATTGAAAGTGGGATAAATTAATAAAAAATATTATGATATTTACATATGACATCAAATTGCAAATAGAACGGAATCTGTATTGTGATATCAGACATCTAATGAACATATGTATATAATATATTTCTATGTACATACCCACATAACTTTCGTTTAACACATAAAATAACTACCTATACTCTGTATACAACTATTTGTTTTGGTTGGGAATCGAATTGACTACCACTGCTTCGGTAGTCAGAATGACTAACCGTTAAAACAACGGGCTAGTTAGTAACGTCAAAACGCAGTTATTAACGTAGTTAGTTTTTTGTTTTAAAGCTATTTTTTGTAATGCTTTGTTTGCTTATTGAACACTGAAAAGCGTTATGTAGAGGGTTGATTCCTTTCCCTGCTAATTCCTTAACTGTAGCATTTGGTGAGCGCAGGTTGAAATTCGGGTTTAATTGCTGCATTGGTGTCGAATGTCCGGTTTCATCACATGTTGTGTGATGAGGTTTCCCAACTAGAAATGATGTAACAATCATATTTTATTTAGTTATAATTTTTATTTTGTATATGGACGTTTATGTAGATTATAAATTGAACATGGAGTTATGTTCGGTTGTCAATAACATTTTAAAATAAATATGATTTTGTTAATGATTATGAAATTGTTTTTTATTCTAATACGTAATAATGAATATATGTATAGTAACATAACTGTTTCGAGAATCTAAATCTTCAGTAAAACTTCAAACGTTTTCCATTTGACACGACCGTGTGTCAGCGGGACTTAGTGTTACGTCTTATTATGTTCACATTGTAATGAGCCCACGTTTATTGGGGTCCCAAATCGGTTAAACTAATTGGGGATGCTGTTTGCCCCGCGATGTTCTTAATGAGAATTTGATAACTAACTCTCATGGTTAACTTGGTGTATGGGAGAATAGAATGCAGTTTTTGTGGTCGTAAGTCAGCGCATCTCAAACTTTTTTCTATGTAAATATAGCCGTTCGAAAATTATAAAAAGATTGTGCGTGGGTTGTGAAGTCATTACTGTTTTTATTTGAATGCACCCGACTTAGTTAATTGCCAGAATAATTAGTTACTGGCTTAATAGGCTATTGTTTTCAGCCTTGCGAGCAGAATGTACACAGACCAGAAAGTAGAGCAATATAGCCATATAATAATAGCCATGTAACATATCCTTACAACTTGGATTAAATCAATTTAATTATCTCCTGTTTTGACTACTGATTTTCGACTTGAACCAAGCTATATTAATATCCAAGCTATAATAATATGGACCCTTGAGTAAAAGTGCTTTATCTTGTTTTTTATAATTTTCCTTTCATTTATTTTCCTATGTTTGTAAAAGAGATTTGATTCTTATAATTGACCCTATCGATTGGTGCCATAAAAGTATAGTGTTGTTTTTCACGAATTTTAGCCGGTTCGATTATCGGGTATGGCAATCATATTTTTCAAATTCTTTGAATGCAGTTTTGTTTAATTTTAAAAATAAGTGAATGTTGCCTTTCAATAAATTGTTCTATATTCACTAATTAGAGAACTTTCCCTCCAGGTGGCATTAGAAAATTCCACCCTGTATATATACATTTATATACCTCTCAGGTAAGTGCTTCTCCCAAATATTGGTCTCTTTTCGTGGTCTATTGAGGTCCCGTTATACGGATCTATAAATTTTCATTTAGTTTTTAATACTTGCGTAGTTCCGCGTAGTTGTTACTGTATAAGTGGTATATGCATAAGTATCATTTCCGAGTAAAAAGCTAATGGAAATATTTACGTACTGTTCATCACGCTGATGACGTTGACAAGAATATAACTGAAAATAGCGAAGGTACAGTGATGTTGAAAAATAGGTAAGCGAAATTCATTAAAGGTACAATCATGCTGACAAGGTTTTAAGTGACAATTATCAAACGTACAATGATGTTTAAAAGTCGATTACTACACTTAAATAGATATTCTACGAAAAAAATTGCCTGAGTTCTAAGCTTGTGTGCGTGTATCGTGTTACATATAAATAATCCTTCGGAAATTTATCGAACCGCAGGTAAGTGTCGCTGTGTGCAATGAAATGCGCAAATGCATATTGTATCGGAAATTTCTCTTCTGCGGTCCGCCGCTGTAGTCAGTTTTCAGTGCTAAATGTGATAATCGAAATGATTCGAATTTATCATTTATATCGTGTGTGCGTAGATATGAGGTGTATTGGGATTTGATTTTTTATACATATAGATGAAAGGTACGTACGTTCTTTAATATTTTTCAAAGCTACAAGTATTTCAATGGTTTTTATCATAAACATGAACCACTTTTCACTGAAGACAACATGCTCAAAGAAGACTTTAACAACTCTGTACTACAGGTGATTATTACAGTCATTTTGTGAAGGAGGCAGAGAGAGGCAGGGAGAGGCAAAGGGGGGGGGGGGGGGAAGCTTTAGATGCTTTTTATAAAATTGACGTCATTTTCCACCTGTATCTCAAAAATGAACCAAAAACCGATGATATGATGGTGATGAAGACGGCGGAGTAATGCAACAAGTGAAATAATTGAAATAAATCGGAATGAAATTATGGTCATAAAATAATTATAACGCGTAAAATTATGTAATAAGATTAACAATTTTAATGTTGACAAAATATTTACCGCAGATGTGTAAACTATTCTAGCTCAGGGCAATAATAATTTAAACGTTAAAGCTAATGTCTCCTGTGGGATCATTTGACTGCGCTAGTAATATGGATAAATATTCGTTACGTTAAAACCTTAATAAACAGAGTTCCGCGTATTTTTATGGTATTAAGCATATGTAATAATATTAACTACGAACAATAATAATATCCGGCGTGCATGTATGAAGAGAGTGATGATTTTAGAAGAGGCACGGCAGGTCTGTAATGAGCTGCCTACTCTGTAAGGCACCTGGCGTGAGGCTGTGTGTGTATATTTTGGTAAAACCCACACAGGTAGGTAGGAAATCACCTTTGTTTGTACTTATATCTATTTCTACCGTGAAGCAAGCGTTATTTATTTATTTAAAAGCCACACCAACTCAGAACGTTACTGCTTATTCATACAAAGGGTGGTATTTAACATTACATTTGTATACCTAAATAAAAGTTTTCATAATACTACTATAAGTATTTCTATTTCGGTCTGACGGGTGTGGTTGGTGCCTTACGTCTATACAAAAGGTAGCCATTTTTGTCCTCGGGAGTTGTGGCATAATTAGGACTAACCTCGAATAGGCAGATATTATTACTGCCCCCAGTCGCCACCACCACCTGCCACCTGCCACCTAAGGCCAGCGGCGTAAGCGGTGCGAGGTGTGTTCTGAGATCTTCAATTCGCAAGCCCAGCGTGGGGATTCTGGGCAAAACCCCCTCAGGGGAGGCCTATGTCCAGCAGTGGACTTAGACATGCATGTTAATCACTGTTAGTTATTTTTAATATTGACTAAATTCAATGGCACTGACAATCCTATGACTAAAATCCAGCGGGGTAGGGCGCAGATACCAATATACAATAGAATTTTTTATTTACATGTAGAGTATTTTGTGACGGCTACAGACCCGCGTTTCGCTACAATCTCACCTGATGGAAAGCGAGATGCAGACTCGGATGTACCACGCTTGGCTAGAAAGTGCCTATTCACTCTTGTTTTGTAATAAGTGCTCGTAGTTGTTATACAACGAAAATAGTTGTTTGTACTTAGTACTTTGCCAGACTCACCCGGGCTTGTGAATGTCACTAGGTATTAAGTCCGGCCTTTGTGACTTAGTGTTAGGTTTTACAATTAATAATAAATTCATAAATGAATGGTTCATATTGCGCTCACAAAGTCAAATAGATCAAGCAGATATTATTGCTGGTAGTGTTGAAACAACCCAGAAATCTCAACTCAGAGGTCTCTATGTTCAACTTTGCTTTGCAATGTTGGAGTAGTTGTCTCAAAATTAATTGTAGTTTCGAAACACCTAGTGCCTCAGACGCTAATTAGGTTTGTTTTCACAACGTGCATAATTCGAGATATCAAAATCCAGAGTCCACAATGATGAACGTGTTTCGTTCAAATGAGGCTTTATTTATTACGGACAAACGTGCTCCTGATAGTATCATTTACAAATTTCCGGTTTTAATTTTTCACCCCCTTTACATGATCACCTGTGTCACTGTCGTGCAGGAAACTAAAAAGTTAAATAATTAACACTTCTAAGTATAACGCGTGATTCATTAATTGTTTGAACAAATTTCATACGAGTCCAGGTCCCAGCGCCCTATCTACATATCCAAATATGGATCGAATGATTCTTCTTGTTTGTCTTCTGATGCTCTTCTTAATCCTATTAAGTCTTCTAACCTGAGTATCCGGTTCTGTATGAACATGTGTTGATGATTGTCTTGTTTTACGATGCAACTGAATTTCAACCGCGAGGGTCACAGCTGGAATAGAAACGTTAAAATAGCATTTCAACTATAAAATTAGTCAATAAATGTATCTAAATTTGATTGTTCGATTGATGATAAATATAATTCACTAAATTATGTATGGCTTATAGCTATTTCAATTAAAATCTTTTAAAAATATCCTTTAAATGCGATATTGCAGAACACGTTAAACAGTAACAGTATATTGATAAATATGTACGAATAGAAAACACTTATACTTTTCCATGTACTATTATTAAATAACTGAGAGTATTTTGAATTAAGTGAACATTTTATGTTAATTGCATCTATGAATAAATTATTTAATCTTAATAATGTAACTGGCGTGATATAACACAGTTAACAATCTATGAGTCGTTGCGTTTACTGCATGAGGAGAGACTAAGACCGACCTGAACCATGTTTGGGAGATATCTACGTACGAGTATATCTATCAATAGATTGATGTTGTTAACAATGATGATGTATTACGTTGAACACGTGTGACCGAAATGACTCACCTACCATAATGGGACGTTAACGTAACTGGTGAAACGTGGGAGTGTACTACACTCCTCTGCCGACCTATTCGGAGATTACAGGCGTGATGTTTCGTTTATTTTTCTTGCGATCGACAATACGCAGTCAACATTCTTTTATGTACAGACGTGGACACATTGGCTTTGAATTGCATTCAGTATATTCACATCGATCGCCGACCAAAAGTATTTGATGTAACCACAATAAACACAGTTTAATGTGACAAAATCAGGAACAATCGTTATCTATGTTTTCGCAGCGCCTAAGTATAATAGGAGAGCATTTTTTCGTCGAAATAATAATGTTCCATTTCCTGTAGCCATACCTATTTATCTATTTTCATCTTCTATTCCAACATAATTATAAGTGCGTCTGTATACATTACATTTACCAATAAGCGTTTTATTGCGGGAACTAAATATTTTCCCGGGTACAAAAATATCTTATGTTACTTTCCGGTTCTTCAGTTACGTTTGTGGAAAAAAACAACGACGAATCGTTGCTCTGTTATAACGCGGAGAAGTACAAACAAACATATTGTTTTATCTATTCCCTATAATACGTAAGAAACTTTACATACGTAACATCACGCCTGTAATCTCCGAATAAGGAGGCAGAGGAGTATAGTACGCTGCCACGTTTCACCAGTTACGTTTCCGTCCCATCATGGAATAGGTGGTGAGCCCATTGCCATACATCAGCACAAATTCAGACTCCGAGTCTTACGTTAAAAAAAGCAAGCTATACAAAATTGAAACTTTAATTTCCTGCTTCTACATTTTGTTAAGTAATCACTTTTAATGCTTTTCACATCATTTTTACTACTGATGGTGATGGATACTATGACGCAAGGTGTTTGCTAAATGTGAAAATTATGTAGTAATTAATTACTAGGTATTTAGCCAAATCGGACTTTACCTTAAAAAGCCTACCAATGAAGTTAATGATTTATGTAAAAAGAAACAAGATCTAGATTGTAAAAGAACGTGACGTGACGAAATTAATCTAAAGGGCAAGAGTGACTTTGAGAAGGCAACGTTTGAAACAATTGAAAAATGATTTTTTAAGATGATTACTAAATTGAAACCTTACCTGCAAGAAAGTATCCTATACCAAGTAAGCAAAATGCTCCGCGACACATCGTTAACGAAATAGGCTCCAGGCCAATGGTGGATTCCGTCTGGGGCTGAAAATCGTAATCGATGCCATCATCATCATTATGAGCGTCATCACCAGGATAACCACTAACCCTTTTATAGTTCCACTGTTGGACACGGGTCTGATATCAGAATGAGAAGGGTTAGGGTTATAGTCTGCCACGTTGGCTAAGTGTAGGTTGGCAGAATATCGTAATAGTTGAAAGAAATATATCAGAAAGATGTAAAATCGCAAATGACATTTGTAAATCATATATTGTCGTATATCCCAATAATTCTAAGATAATGAGACAAGATTCAAATTTAATTTGAATTTATTCAAGTTGTAAAATCCTACAAGTGGATGTAATGATCAAATTCAGTAACAGTTCTGTTCTATTTCTAAAACCTGTTCCGGTTCTAAATCGAATAATGATTAGGCGTAAATAGGTATCTACACATCCATCTATATCTATCAACAGAGGTCACCTGCGCCGTATTTCCAGAACTATCCTTCACGTCACTGTTCTTTTGATCACTCTCGGTCACTGGTTCCGACCTTCTAGATTGTTCTGGTAAGTTCTTGTATTCGTCGGTTGTAATTTTTGATAGAATTCCCGCTTCGAATAATGTCATTACCCTAAAATAAGGAGAAAATATTGTGTGAATGGTAGGAAAAGAGGTTTTGAAGGGCTTAAGGTACTTTCCACAGTCACACGCATAGTCTTTCGTACTGTCTATTTACGCATACTATGGACGAGAGCTTTTTTGTTCTATGACACAAAGGAATCTCAAAAAGAAAGTTGATGGCCCACTTTTAAACCAATTGTAGGTTGGAATAGATGATTGTACTAATTTCAGTTACATTAAGCATGCTTGGTCTTTTATTTTCAAGTAAGGATTAAATGGTTTTTATATGGATAGAGTACTTCTGGACTTAGTCGAGGTCTTTTTGAATAAATATTCGTTAGTCGCAGAGAAGTTGCGGCCGCCGAACTATCTCTAATTATATGTTACTAACTCGTTTAGTCGGCAATTGTGTAATGCCTTACATATTATTTAAACGAACTTACACGCTATTAAAAGTTTCCAGATAAGGACACCCGATCTGCAGCGCGATGGCCGAATACCTCGTATAGAGTTTTTCGCTCAAATGAAAGTTGTGAGAACCTAAAAATAAGTTCATCGGTGAACTCAGAGATAAGAACTTGCAAACTTCGCTATCGTCGGTGGTAAATTACCCTTGTGGGTAAATGCGAGGCAGTATTTTTCCATTATATGACAGAGTAATAATGTAGTTTTGTTATTGTAATGCGAAGGTTTGGTAACAAAATGTTATGATAAAATATGTCAGTTGGAAATTATTTGTAACGGTAATGTTTAAAGTTGGCGAAAATATCTATATTTTTATGGACGTCAATTAGGGTAATAACTAAGTTGCAGTTCAAATACTTTACATGTATATTATTATTACATATTTAATATCTTCTAGACATCATGAATCTGGTACGATTATAATAAAAAAAACTCTCTGTACCAAATTTTTCAGTGTCGTAATATAGTGTCTCCCTCCCTCCCAAAACTACGACACGTTTGCGTGACAGCACCATTCGCACGCCAACCTCCACACTGCGCACACGTTGAATACGTTGGCGGCGCATTAGTCGCGCGAGCCGACCGTACACACCTGTGCCGTTCTGTAATATACAAAAATGTAGTACGACTTCAACTAGGTACTATTGAATAAATATAGGTTCTTATTTATTTATTGTTTATTGTACACCAATGAGCAGGCTTAACGAACTTAATGCCTATTGGCATACGAGTCAACCCTATCTTTAAATTGTTATCAAGGGAACAATTCGACTGTATTTGTATTGGTAAATGAAGAAAAATATGAAATATCCATAACTCGGTTAGATGTATGATGAATATTCGTTAAAACCTATAATTTTTCAAGTAAAATTCTTGCAAAACACCCATGATTGTGAATATTATAAAGAAATATCTTTACCAACATCATCAACAACAATCGTCTGTACCAACGTTCTTTTACGTTTAACCTCTGCAACGGTTGGTTTTGTTTAAATACAATAACACTGTATTACTTTAAGTAGTTTAAAAGAAAACTAGAATACTGTACAGAAAATTAATAATAAAAAAATCTACGTATAGTAATTGCTGAAAGAAATGATGGCAATCGTAAATCATACCTGTAAAATTGTCAATGAAGAGCTATGTCTCTCAACGACCAGTTCGTATCCCTGGTGCCTCATAGCCATTTCTAAGTCTTGGAGGGTCCCAATAGGCTTCTCTCTAGCAGGTCTCGCCAGTAAACTTGTCAAATTAGCTGAATACATATCACCGATCACGTATGTAGCACCTAGGGATATTAGTACTGATACCAAACGCGCTTTGTGCGTATTTGACGGCTCTTTACTCGAAGCTGGAAGAGATTTTCATTGGTTTTATTCTCATTTGGACTATGAATAATGAATTTTTAAGATAGAATTTCAATATATTTGGTAACTATATAAGACGTAAAAAAAAAACGTAACATCACGCCTGTAATCCCCGAAGAGGTAGGCAGAGGAGTGTAGTACACTCCCACGTTT
>DWEH01000850.1:0-10492 GCA_018245815.1 Apyrrothrix aesculapus
ATATTGAGTGTACTACACTCCTCTGCCTACCTCATCGGGGATTACAGGCGTGATGCTACGTTCTACTATTCGTCTAAATTGAAATAACTTGATTGATAATCCGAATGCAAATTTTAGGCAATATATGATGAAAATTTGAAAAATGTCCATACAGTTAGGCACGAGGCAGCGTTTTCCCAATGAATAACAAATCGTAACCCCGCTATAATTGCGCTGAATCACGCGCGCGTCGTTCAGCTTTCAATTAATCACGGTTACGACTGTAACGTAACTGGCGACAACTCAACAACCCATCAATTAGACTGCTCATTCCGTTTCTATTGCATTTCTTGGTATTTATGAAACACGTTTGGCAGTGACAGAATTAAAAATTATATTTAATCTCGGCTTCGCAAGCTTGATGAGTTCTTTGTCCACAAAAAATTTACATTCAATTTCATTCTTAATTGCATGCATGTTCTGTATAAATGTTCTCAGCTTTACCGTAAAATTTTCTCATATCTATAAATAAGACATTTCATGTTATCAGAGAATTTAAGACTTTATGTTTGTTTTCAGATCCACTATCGGGCATCAAAACGGCACGAATGTTATAACAATCAATTATGAAGACAAAACAAACTTTCCAACGCATTAACGGCTACCATCGCGTGTCTGGATACGTTAAAGTTCAGTAAAGCTGAGTGGTGTAATATGCCCGCACTCTGGCAGTCGTCTCAGCGCCCTATGTACATTAGGACTGTGTGGGTCGACGGGTTCCGACACGCTATTCTATCGCATGACGATCCGTACTTGCTAGAACTAACTGCAAAACGACGACGTCCGCATTCCTCGGCCAGCTGCACCAAACCTAAACCTATGAGACAGACCCAGTCTCGTCTAAGCAATCACACTGATGATTTGCAGGATTGTTTGAGGAAACTACACCTCGTTATTAGAACCGACAAAGAAGAACGGAAAATCGAAACGATACCAGCTGTAGAGAAACTGGATCTTTCTGACGTAGAACAATCCGATGACGAAATAATCGTAAAAGCCTCCCCTCAACGGCTTTACGAATTCGACAGTTGTCGCACAAATTTTGGCAATCTGACAAATATGAGGACCGTCAAAAGCAACCGGACGGCACGGACAGACGTCAAAGAAAATACCGAGCTGTCCGACAGAGTACTGCAATGGTTAGATTTGGCGGGTAAAGTGGATTTATTAGCGCCCGATAATGTCGAACGCATGTCTCAACCGAGACACAGTTGTCCCGAGATACAGAGACGGAACTTGACGAAATCGAAAATAGCGACAGAGCTGAGAGCAAAGGACTGTCGGCCGCCCGATCCAAAAGTACATACGAGTGGCGTTATCGATCGTCACGAGTTTTATGTGCCAACGTCTGCGAATACGATCGAGAACTACGCGCGACAGTCACGAAACGTCAAGAGCACGCCGCGGAACGACATAAAAAAGGACAACAGAAAGGTCAAAGACATGCGGGCGAATGTTGTCGAAACGCGACAGAAGTTGGTATCGGAGAGGAATGCGGTGGAGAAAAAATACGCCGAACTAGTGAGTAAGAAACTGATACCTGATGTGGGTAAAACGAAGAAGCAGGTACATATTTTCATGCCAGAAGCTTTGACTAAGAAAATCGGCTCTAACGCCACCAGCAGAACAGAAAGCTTACTCTCGCAGAAGTCTTAATTTTATATAAGTGACAGGCTGTAAATTTTAAATATCTAGGCGAAAAATACAATTGAACAGTTTTGCAAATATACGGGCTTTATCAAAGACGCATTGCTGTTTGAAGTGCTAACAATATATTTAACTTTTATTGGCGCATAAAGTTGTAGTTGTAATAACAACTCCTATACTATTTAAAGGCAAAAAAGACACGTATAATAAACTAAAACCATTATTGAATAATAACGAGAATAATTGTGGAATTGTGAGTTTAAAAATTTAAGCACCTTAGGTCTACTCTATGGTGACAAAAAAACGACTCACCGCAAAACCGATAGTAGCGACATCCCTTGCTTGAAATCGCGAACGGAGCGGCGGATCCAACGGCTGCCCGGTGTACCTAGGCACAGGCAGACCTAAAGCAATGACTCTGAAGTTGTCGTCTACCCGAACTAGTCGCCATTTTGACACCTCATCAACTCCATGTTCCTGTACAAATGACATAGTCAAGTTATAGAAGTATCAAACCCGAGGTAATAGTTTTAGATTGCCACGACAGTTCGTAAACTTCAATCCATTCTCACGAAGACCTACCTGAGACGAATCGCAAATAAACAGAAGCTTCGAGTGCCCTTATGGTTAGATCTGCTTACATACATATTATATGATTGATTTTAGCGAAAAAAAAAATATACAGTGCGATAGAAAAGTATTCATTGGTCTCGAGAGCTCGAAACTTTAAAGGCTAAACCCTAAATAGTGATCAACACAATATTTATAATGGGCTGTTTCCCCGCGGTTTCGCATGGATTCCCATGGTGGTGAAACCGACTTGCCTAGCCTAAAGTGAACCCTATTTAATATGCTTGGCCATACACATGTGACCTTACCTTACATTGGTAAATTATAACTCTGAAACTAACCATTTTTAACTTTGTGTTCATATAAAATTTCAATCACCATAGTTTTTACAGACTGTAACCAAAGTTAACCTAATCAACTGAAAAGTATTTTTTTATCCAATAACTATTTGACGATATTTTTTAAATTCACCTTTCTGCTGATATTATAGTTAAATAAAGCTTACCACAATATATCGGTTAAAACCGCACACAAATCGGTTAAGCTTTTTCCGAGGTTAACATGCGCAAACACACAGCCAAACAAAAATTCTAAAAATCATTGTTTTGGGTTCTATTGGGTTAATAAAGAACTATAACAGTACTTTTAGAAAAATATCTTCTATGGACCGACACCAATCAGTTACAGATTCGTTACATGTATAGATTAGATGTATAGATAATCATAGTACAATACTGTCAAAGGTTGTGACGTGTACTACTCTGATGCCCTGATTTGTCGCTGACCTTAACATTTCAACTATTTTCACCCTAATTTTAGGGAATTGATGTAACATTATATACACTGAAGTAAGGTACTGACCTGCAATAGTTTATCATATCTGCTGGCCGGTATTAAAAATCTGCCATCCTCTAAATGCATCTCCCTGTTCTCCAGTAAATTGTTCAATACTGGCAACACATTACGTTCTGCTTTCTCTATACCCTCGATGACTAGCACCCGACCCTCAATGGCCGCTCTTACTGCGCTCTGGTGGAAATACCGATAAATTAAATGATAGAAGAAATATTGTAAGGTAATTACTAAAATTGATCAATTAGTAAAAAATAATGATAACTTGGATATATGAAGTCTCTTTTAATGTCAGTACATATTTTTGACTAGCTTTTACTAGCGATTTTGCTCATGTTTACATCAACTTCAAACAATTCATATACATAACATGAGCAATGAAAGCATGCTCATTTACACTTACCAAACTCATTTTCTTAATAATTTTTTTTAATCCAGTTTAATACAGATCTTTATGTAAACACATGATTAAATAAACAGACAAACCTGGTCAAAGTATTTAGCTGTGGAACTTTGTATTTCTCGTCTTTGCTTCAGATCTGCCTCAGTGGTATCCCTAGAGAGAGCAACATATTCTAATTCCCTCTGAGTTAATTCCAAATACTGTAATGCAATTTTTCTCCTGGAAATACAGAACAATAAAAGTGCCTTATAGGTGTAATGGTTACAAGTGTGACTGCTGACAGGTCAGACAAAGTATTACTTGGTTTTCCTAACTCAAAATTCCTGTAGTAGCTCAGAGTCTGCATTTATGGCAATAGGTGTGGTTATAGATTCACTCCCTATTTAATGGGGCATATAATGTAACAGGTGAAATTTAGGAATACTACACACCTCTGCCTACCCCTTCAGCGAAATACAGGTGTGATGTTTTGATGTTATGTAAAATCCACAAATCATTGTAAATAATTGATTACAAAGGTTTTGGAATTGACCACAATGGTTTAACATTGAAACATCTAACACATAAAACACTACAGCAGCAATCCATTCCTAGTAGACATATTATAATAAACTAGCTGACCCAGCAAATGTTGTCCTGCCATATAAATTATTTCTAGTTAATATTTTGGTTTGAAACATAAAATAACAAATGTATTGTAAGTGTATTTAAATGTTTTAAGCTCGATGAGGCGGAGGAAGTGCCATCTGTCATTCAACAACTTAAATAATTTCATTATGGTTAAAAAACGAGTGACGGTTAAATGATTTGGATATTGTTCATACAAAAATACTAAAAACGCTGTTAAAAAATTGAGGTTGGTGGTAAAAGGGTGAAAATTGAGGGTTATATGTATTTTTTAATGCCAAATCATAAACCAAATAAAAATAAACAATTTTTTCCAAAAAAAGAAAGAACTGTTTTTGGGATGTGCCATCCTTATCAGTCAGGGGTATAAAATTACGACTTATTACACAAAAAAATTAATAAACAATGGTCAAGCCATTTCGGAGCAGTTCGGTTACTAACACTGTGACACAAGAATTTTATATACATAGATAATAACCAATATTAAAATATTATAAAAATGAAAACAGCTCTGTCTATTACACGTTCACAGCAAAGCACTGAAACTATGTATTTAATTAAAACGTAACATCACACATGTAATCCCCGAAGAGGTAGGCAGAGTTACATTTGTATGTCCCATTTAGGATAGGTGATGTTTTTCATTACTGTGAAGAATACATGGGATGAAGAGTGTGAAGATGACATAATACTATGAATAGGTTTGTTAAGTCAACCCTTGAAAGAGTCGAATAAGAAATGAAGGATTGTAAAGATTTGTTTCAATTTTAATGTAAATGAAGTCATTGGTGTTAAGTAAGATCTATATGGTTTAAAATAGAACTTCTATCCACCATTTCTTATTTTATAGGTATATGTTAATCTCTAGGATTTCTCAACACAATTGGATGCAGTTTTTAATTTTTATTACCTGTGTTTCACAAGAGAGATATATATTTGTTAATACTCAGTTTTTGTCTACAAAAATTCAATCAAACATAACAGTGGCATAATGATTGAGTTTACTAGCCATTTTAGAAATAATAGAAAAAGTAGAATTAATCGTCTCTTTGCGTTTACTAGACCTTTTCTTGACCTTTAGAACATGAACTTTATTTATATAATTATATCACATTAGCAGATATTATAACTTTAAAAAGATAATAGATGAGGCCTAATTTAAATATGTAGATATGTAGATATAAAGCCATATGTAACATTAACACACTTTGAATGGAAGACAGTACATTAAGTATTGTTTATTTCCTTTCCACATAAGTAACTATTGCCAAATTATAACTGAATTTTATATAAAAACAGTATTAAGTATATAAAATACATGATTTAAGATTTTATACCTGCTGGGACCTGGTCTGCCTAGAAGGAACATATCCTGGCCAAGGGTGTCCTTCTGCATCATCCATCGCAAATTTCTCAATGTACTCTGAGATAAATACTTTAGGTCAGCATTATCTACAGTTACTGCAAAATAATTGAACAGTACCCATATTAATTATTTCATGTGTGTTTTTAATGATCAGAGGAGTTTAATAAATAAGCGTAATGTTTAATGAATCTACTTTTTTATTTAACGAAAGATTAATATAGCAGTCAATCAACTAGTTCATAGATAATATAAGAAAATTCTGATAATAACTTACAATATTTACGAGGCACATATTCAATGTTTTTGGGTGACACCAATTCCTTGCTCACATCTCCTATTGTCACTGTACCTTCACTAGAGTACGCTCTCAAGTAATTAGTTGCTAAAATAGTTTTACGACCACCTAATATACGAATCAAAACATCTATTCGTCGTACTGTAACTGCAGGCTTATACATCGTGCTTTTCGGTATAAAAAATGTGTAAAGTAACCTAATCAGCTTTTTACTTCACATCATAATTTAAAAGTATCTTATTAATACAAAAATGATAAAAATTAGCCTAATTTATAAGTTCAAAGTCTAAAACATGTCAGAGATGTTATTATCAAATGTCAACGTCAATTTGACATTTCATTCTCATAAAGTAGATGACTGTGGATCCTGAGAATTAAATATTCATGGCGAAAATCAAGTCCATGTTACACCTATCCCAGATGTTGTGGATCAGAGGGCTTTTCACGATGTAGACGAATACTTTTATCTGGGGCAAAAGATTCCACTGGGTATCGGACTTTGAGAGAAAGAGAGAGAAGAAAATTTGTAATGGAGTTAAATTTGACAATAAAACAGCAGGGCACAACTTTTGATATGTCCCTCATATGGGCAATTGGGCACAGATATATCTCTCCTTTCCCGTACAGGTTAGTGTCCAACTCGTCCGCTGGCTGTTTTTGAAGTGAAACTTCTTTATCGGCGTTGGAAAAAAAATTACCGTCACATTTTTTTCTGTTACGCGTCACATTTATTATCCGAGTTTTAGGTTTCCAAAGAGGTGTAACAACTGTTATCTAATATGAAAAACCAGGACCATCTACTATAATTATGTTCACCAAAACATGGAAAATTTCATGGACTTTCGCCGCAAGTAATTACCCATTCAAAAGCCAACCGAACTCGGTGCAGTCATCATCATCATCATCAGCCTATTTCAGTCCACTGCTGGACATAGGACTCCCCCAGAGAGCGCCATCGCGCCCTGTCCTCGTCTTGCCGCGTATTATTATTAACTATTATTATTATGCTGCCGCGTTGGTCATGTTGGTTGAAAGCGCGACTGCCGATCGAGAGGTCCTGGGTTCAAATCCCGGGTCGAGTACTATTGGATTCTTCTAAAATTAGAATTTCCAGTAGAGGCTCGGAGTCTGGATTTGTGCCCGGTTTATGGCAATAGACTGACCATCTATACCATATTGGGACGTAAACGTAACTGGTCAAACGTGGGCGTGTACTACACTCCTCTGCCTATCTCTTCGGGGATTACAGGCGTGATGTTGCGATTTTCGAAGCTATGTTTTTAAATTTTGGTCACGATGTGATGTAATAATTCTACACATGTGTCTTCTGCGCCTTTGTTAGATTGAGAATGAGTCTGTGATAAATCTACCTTTATTTATGTTCTAGTCATCTATCAAAGTGATCTTTTAATGAAACAAGCTATACCCCAAATTTTTACTAACACGTTAATATAAAAACAATATGTTCGTAATAATATGATGATGGACTAAATTGAGATGTACATGAAGGCCTCCGAATGTGAAATAAATGTAAATAAAATGTTATCGAAGGAACTTAGGCACATACGAGTACAGCTTAACGACAAAGACCACTCATTGACATTTGGCCCTGACTGGCCACAAATTAATCACTTCACTTCCGTACCCTGGCCTCTTTGAGTTATATAAATTTTTACTATTTTCGTGACGGACCATTTCCATCTGAAATTGTCAAAAGGCTCATTTATCACAAACCATCACGAGAATACAAATAGGTTCACGATCGACTGTCGTTGTGACATGGGTCGCCTTGTAATGATAGACGTACGACCCGCTGTATTATATCCACTAGAGATTTGATCATGCTATCGTGCTATTATGGATATCTCACTTTATTTGGGCTCATTGATGCTCTTTTTCCCATAATTCGACTGTTTTTTATTTTACCGGTGGTATCTATAACAAAAGTGCAATTGAAGCATAATAACAAGCATGAATATTTCAATTTAGTACGTTGTTAATTGCAAGAAAAAATACTATTAGATTGTAGTGGTGTTTGAAATGTAACCGTATTTTTAAATCGAAAATGTCATAGCACACTTTATTAACTGTATTTAAGTTCGTGGGGTGACATCTGTCTCTTTTAGATTATTTCAGTTCGGATTCATTTCAGCATTGTGTTCTCGTACTGTTGTAATATCTGTGTGGATTAAACCTTATTATTACGGTCATATTTGCTATTAATCCTTTCAACAACACGATAGATTAAGCAAACATCTTTAAAAGAAAATTTAATAATTTTCACGGAACCAAAGTTATTTCACGATCTTGTCCTCTATATCATGGTGGGGCGTGTATCATAACTGGTGAATCCTGGGAATGTAATTAATTTAATGGAAAACTATCAGCTCATTGAACTAATTCTAATGTTCTCCCATAGTTATGCTTGACACGCGGTATATCAAGGATATCTGTTCAATCAGATTACAATATGTTAAATATGTAATATTACATTGAACTGTAAACTAATTATACTGAATCAACTTGAATGGGGTTTGAATATAAAATTTATAACATACCACACGTTATGGATGTCAAGTTGTCGGCATTGTGAGATGTGAAATTAGGGGTAATTAATTAAGTTTAGCACGGAATCATGAATAATTCAACGTCAACACAGAATAATGAATAAGATTTGAAATATATAATGCTAATTATAATATCATCATATCTTCATTCCTATCACATGGTTCTGTGATCACATTGATCTTAACTGTGTCAACTTTACTCATTTCATTTATTTATATATATGTACGTACGTAAATCTTAATGATCTCATTTCAATTGCACATATTCGAGTTTCATTTGTTTCATTGATATGACTTCAGTGTACTTTAGATTCTACCTACCCTTATGGGTAATTAGCATGATAACATGTAACAGTTTTACTATGTTAAATTGTTGAATATAATATTGATTTAAGGCACGTGTAACGTGAGACAGACTGCGGTAACTTAATCCAAATTTGCCAAAAATATCTTGTTGACAGAAACTCTTTAACGAGACTCACTAAATTATCTTACGAATTCCATAACCGTTCCAAACATTCAACTAATTTTGTCATACGCAAAAACAAGATCAAATAAGGTCAAAAAGATGGGAAGTTACTCTCCAGCATTTCTATCACGTGACTGTACAAAAATGTAAGTTGTCATATTATTTACTCCACGTATCATCGTAACATCACGCCATCACAGAGGAGTGTAGTTTACACGTTTCAGCAGTTACGTTTACCATGGAATCGCTGGTGAGTTAATTCTCGTCCACTGGGCACTAACCCAGACCCCGAGCATCGACTAGAAATTTCAACTAGAAAATCTAGGTTAGAAAAATCCAATAATAACCGACCCGGGATTCGAACCCAGGACCTCTCCATCACCTGTAGATTGAAGCTTTAGTAGTCTTAACAGGTCCAAAACAAAATAACGGAGAACCTAGCTGAGGTACCACTAAGATATCAAAAAATAATGATTGAATAATAAGATAATGAAAATGTTATTTTGATGAATTTCGTTTTTATTCACTTGTTCATTAATTTACAATGGAAATATTTTAGGCCATATTTTTAAGTGTTTTTTATTTATTACGTCGATAGAAATTTATAAAAAGTTAAGGAAATTTGATGCCTATTGAATGCACTGTAACTAAATGCGAATCATATAAAATATTCTATGATATTATTATTACAACCAAAAAATTTACGTATTTGAAAAATTCCCGCGGAGTGATTTTGCCCACCTTAAAGTTAAAGGAATATAATCAGTTTCAAATAAATACTACAAGAATTATTATAATCTTCAGAATTACGATATAAATACACAGTGAAAATACATATAGAAGTATAAATGGATAAATTAATTAATTGGTACGCACACTTCCCTTGAATCTGCATGAAACAGAACTAATTTGGCTGAACCTTTACACCAACCGCATAGTTATATAATAAAACGTAGGTTTTCAACAATTCTTGATTTCAGTACCACATAGAATAATTGTTTTTAATATCAATCTTCATTTTATGTGACGTCAATTCATTCTATCTGCTATCGAAAGTAGAATGCAACACATGTTTTAATATTAACAGCAATTGTCATAACAAAATTCAACAGACAGAATATCTGTCTGCTCTTTTTGGATAAATAATGTTGGTATACTTTTAGTTACAACAGTAAACATACTCGGAAGCTAAAGCTTGTTTTAAAAATAAATAGCCTTGCATTCTCATCTTATATCGTTTGTTAATGTACGAACGTGATAATACTTCTGATTCTTAATGCTTATTTTGCCAATCAGACCGACGGCGCCGTGGCTTAGTTGGTTAAAGCGCCTGTCTAGTAAACAGGAGATCGTGAGTTCGAATCTCGCCGGAGCCTCGTGATTCAACGTTGGTTGCCTATTTTACTTTCGAAAATTTTGTTTCTGTAGTAAATTTCATTAGAAAAATTTGTTATACATTGAAAAAAAAAGGGATAAAATATATTAATTTTTTAATTATTTTGGTTCTATTACATTATCTAAAATTTTGTTTCGATTTGTAAAATCTGTGCCCGGTGTATGGCAATAAGCTCGCCACCTATTCCATGATGGGACGTAAACTTAACTGGTTAAACGTGAGATTGTACTACTACATAGGAGTGCCTCTACCTACCTCTTG
>DWEH01000851.1:0-10492 GCA_018245815.1 Apyrrothrix aesculapus
CTTCTTTTATCACGTGGTCGCAGCATTTCTTGTACTAAAACGTCCATAGTCGTATTTAAATCACACTGTTTAAAGTATTTAAAAACGTTGTAAATTACTTTTCTTTCTCCGCTATGTATTACCGAACCACGTTTATTATTACGAATAGTCGAGGTATTCATTTTATTTAATTCAGTTACACAAAAAGCACAGGACACAATCGTTGCGTTCGAAAGTATTTGTTCAACTGATCACTGTGAACTTAACTTTCTAATTACGAACGATTTGATTGGTTAGGGGGCGTGGCTGGGCCGGCAGACTAGGATGACTCACTGCATTCTTAAAGCGAACCGAGTATAGGTCACATCAAACGATAAAAGCACTAAAAGTGCCCTTAGCGGATATTTCGTGAACTAAAATAGTTATCATTATTTCAACACAATGCAGTGTTTTTAATCATCGATCGGTAATTAGGCAAAATAGTTCCACGAACTATGACTAGATGGCGTTGACATCAAAAACTGGTTTGTGACTTGGCATTTACGTGTTTTACGTTAATGAAATTATTTTACATACTTATGAGCATTATTATTTATGCTAACCTCAACGCAATGACTTGAATATTTCACCCTAACAAAGTATGTTCAGATGACAAGCGACAATTGTGGTTTATTTTGAACAAATTTATATGTAAACTAATAAACTGAGATGTAATCCTTCCCAGTGACGTTACAAAATGTCGACACAACTCTTCACCTGCCCTCACTATCGGTAACTGTCCGGACCCTCATAAACTGTCACGGATTAAGCGGGGCTTGTAAAATAATTTAAATAAATATTTCAACTATAGTAAACAACGATAGTTCCAGTGGCTTAAGGTTGATGATACACATTACGTAAATTACGCACAGTTCGATTGTCGATAAAGTTTTTGACACTCATAGAATTGACTTCAGACTATTGAGATGCTATTAAAAGTAACGCTACAATATCTACTTTATTGCCATCATTATCATCAAACTCCTACCGTTCCAGTGTTAGACACGGGTCTCTTCTCTTCTTTTTCTCTTCTTCTCTGACTTTATATTTGATGGGTTTAATAAAAACCTAATGCACAGCGTTTGAGTCACCTCGCAACTTCGTGAAACGTGAATCGTGTTGTCCAATTATCTGGTCTTTTTTTTTTGTGGGAAAATCCGTCATACATACCACTGCGCCACGGGGAGATGGTTATGCCGGACTCCTACCGGCTAACACCTGGTCTGCAGCATGCAACTATCTGGTCTGCAGCATGCAACTATCTGGTCTGCAGCATGCTGTTCAAGCTTAGATTCACTGACAGTGGAGATATGTGTGGAGCTTGTAAACGGCGTAAAGTTTTACCAAAAAATATTAATTCTGTAAGCTAGAAGCATCCAAAAGCCGTTCGCAACCAGCGATCCTCAACTTTAACGGTTCCTTTTGGTAATTAAATAAGATAATATTTAAATAATAGAGAAGAGGTGATACGATATTAACTGCCCGCATAATACTGATCATTTGTTAAAACTCAAAATTATAAACTGCATCGCAATCCCTTGTCAGGATATTAGGACAGTGACGTCATAAAATGTCGGCGTCCCTCAGTCCCCTGTCCTTACTATCCTTCAGTTACCCTCATAAACTGTCAGGAGCGGACAAGTAAGCGCTTGTAATAAATTCAAATTAATTATTATATATTTACCTTACTCTGTAAGTTATATGCAAAATTGCTCAGTTTTAACAGAAACTGATCAAATTTTACAGACCTTTACATGATTCATCGTCATCATCAGCGTGTTTTAGTCCATTGCCAAGCATAGGCTCCCCCTAAGGTACTAGCGCGCTGTTTTCGACTTGTCGCATCGAGCTTCTGCCCGCAGTCTTAAAAAAAATTGCGACTACATTATTCCAACTTGATTCTAAATGAAATCATTGCCAAATAACTATCTTCAAAACTTAGGTCTTCAAGGAGTTATAACACCTTATAATAGAAATATTACAACTGAATCTCGATGATAAAGGCACAATGAAATAAACTGAAGCCCTTATAGTCGCGTGGAAATAGCTATACTTTTGGTAACAGATTTTATTATTATTACGATAGACCATCATTTGGGCAACGTTATTAAGATTGTGGCCTCTTATAGCCATGAAGAACGGCAACCATATCCTACATCCTGCAACACTAGTTGTTTTAACAACCAATAATTCACGGTAGAAATAGGTGATGCGGCAGTACTTCCCGTGAAGAGCCGTATGTAACCTGTAAAACGACGAATAACGATTATCTGTTATGTTGTTTTATCCATTTCAATCAAAGAAATTTAAAAAGTCTGGCTGTAATAAGTTTGCAATAAGATCGAGCAAATAAAGTGCCATTCCACAGGATCATAAGAGTCCACAAGAGGGTTGTAAGTATGCTTTGCAGAAAAAAATAAACTCAAAGTCTAAGACAGCCAAGTAAGAGAAAAAAACGAATACAAAAGTACCCAATCACTATACATAAAGGCGAAGAGTACTCAAATTTACACGAAATAGCCTTCTAGATCTTGTATCGTTTCAAATTGGCGGTTGGAACAACTGAATTCGATCCTTACGAGGAACTATTACAGTGTAATTCGTAATGGGGGATGTTGGCCTATATAGCATCGATTTTGAACACTTGACCTAACCATTATGTAATATGCAGAGCAGAGTGCTCGTCGAGAATTTCATGTGTTATATTGCCTTAAGTGGCCAGTTAGGATATATTTCATCGGTTACTCTGGAAAGAACCCGAATATATTCCTCTACGTTGACTCGCAACATCCCATTGTTGGACATAGGTGTATACACATTTCGCCACGAGGTGCAAATAAAGCTGAAGCTCAATCTCTATTTTTGTGGCACTTGCGGAAAATACTGCACTGAATCACGAGATGAAAAATACCGCAGCCAGATAGTTTCATTACCAAATCGTGGGGCAATTATTCAGCCCCTTCCGAGCAAAATATTAAAAGTATCTTCTAAAGTTGCAAATATTGTCATGTGTTATTTGATAATACGATCATAGATGTGTTTCAACACGTCATAACATGCTCCACGAAACTAGTTGTGACATCTTCGGTTGTCAATTAAAACTGAGGGCTGGCGCGTGCCGAGTGGCCACTAGTTGGGACGCGACGTGTTGCAAAGAGGCTTGTCACTCCACTGCATCGAGAGCATTGGAACTTTGACAGACCAGGAATTCTGTTGCATCTTGAAATGATAATAATATAATCCTTATCAATAAAATGAGCATTGCCGCGAATATAAATTATTTTTAATGTCTATGTAATTATATTATAATCAACAGTTTTGTCATTTATTTGTGTAACACGATTTTCCTCTCAGCATGAGAAGGGTTAAAGCCAAAGCCAAAGCTGATCCAGTGCGTGTTGGCAGGTTTTTCACGATATTCTCCTTTACCGTTTTAATGATCGCGACCTAAAATCTATCAACGTAGGCCGTCACTAATATTGTTTGGAACATTTTATTTAAAAAATTAAATCATAAAATGGGATTGCCTGCCGAAGTAAAATTAGCTCCCTTTCGCGCCTTCTACGTAATACATTTTGATAAGATTATGATTACTTTTATACAACGTTTAATAGAGAAGTAATACAGTTCGTAAATTACGATTTTCAGACCTAAAACTCATAACCTGAATAAACTTAACTTACACGTTATAATAAAAATGGCAGCTGATCCCATTTCTAGTTTGTTGCTGTAATATATGAGAAGAGACGAAGACTGACGATGATGACGAGCAGAGGCTGATTGAGATATGTATGAGATGACGTGGTGAACATTGAAATGAGGGATAAAAGATACCTGGTAATTATTCAGTTGTCTGCGTTTATAAGCCGTGGGTAAGAAATAGTTTTAATATATTTTCCTTCATACGTGTCTTTAAACAGCATTCAAGAGTTTGCTTGAAATAAAAAAAACGAACACCCCGTCTATAATCCCTGAAGAGGATTATAGGCGTGATTTTACGTGATGAAGTTGTTTGAAAGAATTGCGTTACTAAGCTTTGCTTAACAAATAAGTTAAATAAGGCATCCGTTCTGTCACCTCAACTCATACGAATATTTGCCTGAATTTAAAAAAAAACATAATTATTTTATCTCACACTCCCATAATTCTAAAGAATAAAAGCATATCTTGAAAAGTGTATTTGGCACACGTTTCTGTACCGTTTCCAAAAAGCTGGCGGTACGGTACCATGACGTCATAACAAATAGTCAATATCTGGGATCACTTTCTGCGGATTTGCTGGAGTACTATTGAGAAGACAAGGTAATAATGATTGAAGACCCATAGGAATAGAAGAACGAAAAGTCGTAAAAGAGATGCAGTGGAACCTAATGACCTAACCGGTAAAATGATTAGGTTCTCCTTAATATATACGCAGCATCATTAAAGACGAGTTTTTTGGCAGGTTATATTGGGTAATAACGTTTGCCTACTTTCGAGTTTGTTCTTATGAGAATAAAGTTATGTTAAACCTTACTTCAAAAATGACACCCCTTTTTTCATTTACATTTTATGCTTGAACGTTTATTTTCCAGTCACACACACATCACTTCATTGGTCTGTCTCAGCCACTGCTGGATATTGGCCTCTAATCGGCGCCACTACGCCCGGTTCTAGGTCTTCTGAATCCAGTTATATGTCATATACCATTATACCTACAAATATTTCTAAGTATGTGGTTATATGGATACTTTTGCAGATTGTAAAAATTCTAAGTTTATCGCACAAATATTTATCCTGACAAGGATTGGAACTCACAGTTCACGGTTCCGCAGTTAGTATCATGAACCACTAACAGGCCAGTCAAAAATGACCTTAGGTAGTCGTGAACTGCATATGGAGAGAGTAACACTGTTTTATAATTTCGTTGCTATATAAAAACAATGCTCGAAAAATGAAGACAGCCTCCGGTATTTGTCCAAACATGTTACTACTAAGAAACAAACGGATGTGCTCCAACATGTCCGTGTCTAGTCAAAAGTTATTAGACGGATGCCAACTGTTAATACATATGTTCCGTTATTGTTTGTTTCTGATAATTTGAGTACAATCTGAAATAGTCCTGAATTACACACGTATTGTTACGTACAGTCGCGAACAAAAGCCAACTTTGAATGCTTAATACTCTACCGGCTTTGGTACTTTTAACTAAAACTACGCTTCTGTGTTAACAATAGTTCGATTTTCAATTTTATCTTCCGAGTCCTTGATTAATGCAGACTTCATTTGCTAAGCGTCTGTGAAACTGTAAAGTTCTCGGTACGAGAAAAGAACACTCAATGTACTTTTAAGAATAATGTCACAAAGGAACTACAAATTGAATAACTTATATAGTATTTATATAGACTTTATTTGAATATTAAAATATCTGCAACGTCCCCTTATCAATTATTTCGTGCTAATATAGACATAATGAAGATCGAATCCTATTAAAGAAATCTTAATTAACTTTTTGAAGTAGTTCAATCCCGTCTTTTCCCCTTTTACTCCTGCATTTGACTGTTATTTTTCGTTTTTCTATTTGAAAGAGTTTTCGCTGATGTTTATTTATGCATTTTAATGGGATTTTAAGCAACATCCATTGAGTAATTCTTTAAGTCCTATTGTAGCAGCCGACACGCCCACCCCTTCTGCGGAATATTGCGACAATATTAAATGGAAACAGTGCACTCTATCTCATCATCATCTTTTACACTTGGATTTCCTCTCGGAGAAGAATAATGTGCAGTAGTACAGGTCAAAAACAAATACAAGCTTTCATGAGTAATTGTATCCATATAAATAGTTCCCAGTTGGCGTTTGGCTATTTTGAATGTCGATATCACTTATTTTTGCTAACAAACGAGTTCTCAGTAGTAACAATACATTAAGGCTAATCGTCTAGTGGTCAGTTTTATGTCGAAGACTGATTTCGATACTCATCCATATCAAGTAGTTGTGTCATGTAAACGAATGCTTGTTGTCTCTTAGTGTGATATTATCTGTATATGTTCAACTAGAAATTAACATATTTAGCATATCAGCTGTCTAGCCACCGTAGCTCTGGCTCTGCTTAGTTTGGGAGCTGGTGGCCGCTTGTAAGATGTTGAAGTACATTTTTATTATTGTTATCTGTGACCTATCTCAAGTAAATTTAAAGTAATGTTTAATTTTAATGGCAGCATCTATGTTTAATGACCACCAGACTTCCTTGCTCATTGCCTGCAAGAACGGTTGCTGCTTTCATAACATAAAAAAGAGAATAATTTAGAAGATTTCCATAAATAACAAATAACCATTTGATACCGAAATCGCATCATCTCATAACCCATAAAACATATCATGGTACCATCATAAGGCAATCGTCGTGAAAAATCACCCACTCAGCGGATCGTTGCCCGGAGTGGCGATTTGTCGACTTTTTTGTCGCCAGTCGCACCCCTTGTACGACTCTCGTGTCATAAATTATCGAAATAGCTGGCAATATGTCGGAGAGGGTTGTAATTCAGTTTTTTTGATATCGTTATGCTATCGCACTTGTCTTTTGCCACGGGTGTTGCTTAGATAGATCTTGCAAGTAATAGATCTTAGTACTAGTCGTCACGTAAAAGTCGTGTATATACTCCAAATAATCATTATTAAGCCACGCTGGTCTGCCTATTTGACTGCCTCGTTTGTCGGGTTGGTTGCAAGCGCGACTGCCGAGCGAGAAGTCCGGAGTTCAAATCCCAGGGTCGAGTACTATTGGATTACACGAACTTAAATTTTCTAGTACAAATTTCTAGTAGCGGCTCGTAGTCTGGATTTGTGCACGTCGTATGGCAATAGACTCACTACCTACTCCATAATGGGACGTAAACGTAACTGGTGAAACGTGGGAGCGCACTACACTCCTCTGCCTACCTTTTCAGGGATTACAGGCGTGATGGTACGTTATAACATCATCATGCATGGTCCTTGCGGGTTAGAGAGAGGACAATATCTCTATCATTACATACTTCACGTGCTTTTGCTACGTTTGTCACTATCTTCATACACCCTCGCTGGTTTCGGAGGCTTCATGAAACTCCAAACAATCGGAATAAATGAAATAATATTCTCCTGAAGGTCCTATCATTACACTATTATTCTCCAAATAATTAAAAACATTCGAATTATGCATTTTTATCTTTAATTTTCTCAACTTTACATTGGTTAGCAGACTTACAAAACATTACATATTCGTAATACTGTAGTTGAAATTAAGTAGTATTTATTAGTTATTACATTATTAGTTTTTATTATCTTTTACATTAAATACATTCGTTTAGACATATTTCAGAAATAGTATCAAATGATGAAGAAAACCATTTTCGGGAAAACTGTGCGCTTTACAATTTTCCATAATGTTCTTCAAGTCTGTATTTTTAAGGCTGTAAGTTCTTTGAGTTAACTCTGCTAAGACGCGATTGACCAAGTGTAAGAGACATGGACATTTCTCATCCTTGCTGCAGGACTGCATCCAACTTTGGGATAATAAAAGAGTTTAGAAAGACGTCTACGTTAAGATTCTTTCGACAAACGGAAGTTGTTAATATTGTACAAACGTATACCCATTAAACTTAAAGAAAGTGTTACAATTTCTTTATTTTTATAATATAATAATTCGAACCAACTGTTGTGGCGCTAACGACGGCTTGTATATTTAATTGTTATTTGAAAGTTAGATATTTTTAAATTGTGTTCAAATAATCACTTTATTGTCACAAAGACATTATCCAAATATATTGTGTACTGTTAAGCGTTGTCTTTTAATCTGAAACATTATAATATTCATCATCATCAGCCTATTCCCGTCCACTGCTGGACATAGGCCCTCCAATAGCACACCACTGAGCTCGATCTTCAGCTCTTCGTATCCAACCGCTGCCAGCCACTTTGCGTATATCGTCACTCCACATAGCTGGAAGGCGGCCTATGCTACTAGGAATATCATTACCTAAAGGTTTCATAGAAATGATAATTGCCAATGGTCTAATAATTTGTCATTTATTCTCAACCACAAGAAGGTTAAACTTGAGTCTTACTCAAAGTCAACCTTATAATAATTTTAAGCTATTATAACGGCATAATGTTAGTTAAAGTGTAGTTTGCGGAACATAATAGCCGCGACTTTACCTACAAATATTCCAAAAAGCAACGTCAATGCTACCCGGTTGTCTTCATTGATATCCTTGAAATAAAATGTACTTTGTTACACATACAAGAAATAAAATAAATGTTCATGCATTACTTTTACTTTACAAGTATTCATTTACTTTTGTTCTACTTATATTAGCTGATTTCTTTTATCGATAATACATAAAACAATATTATTTATACTGAAAATATAATACAACTTTATAGTTTCTATCGTCTATTCAATAGACGGCTCACATATCCCGAATTGACCTATTTCGGGAGGAAAACAATACAGTATCTGCTCTATTGTATATCAGTTTATATATAGTCTTACTTTTATAAGACATGGGACATCTGATCTGAGACAAGACATCTTTCGCGTTGTTTCAACGCAATAACCATTGTTCACTGCATCATGTGATAGTTTCGTGACAGACCGACTGTTGGATTATAGGTTTTTTTGTGAAAAGGTGTGCAGGTTTCCTAACGATGTTTTCCTTCATCGTTGTAGCAAGTTATATTTAAACTTAAAACGCACATTTTGAAAAGAAGTGCGCTCCATGAATTGAGACTAGAACCCCCGGAGTGAGAGGCTGAATTAAACGACTAGGCTATCAGTTCTTTTCGCAATGCGAAACAAATTTGCGTTTTAAATTTTGAATTGCGTCAAATCGTTTGAATCGATCGGTGTAACAATCAAGTAGGAGCCTCTAAAACATTCTATTTGGCTTGTGTTAGAGGGGGGCGGGACAAAGACAAATTGAACTTCACAAGAACACGTTAAAGTGGTAATGGGTGTTCCTGATTGAGTTTAACAAGTTTAAGTGGTCTGAAACACTCCGTTGACATAGGATCGCATGTGCAGTACCCACACATACCGACAGTTATTGACTAAATTACAGACTTCCATAAACTAATTTCTAATGATAACAACTGTTGAAAATCATTCATAGGTAAGTACGTAATAGGTCATGGAATAGCTGCTACTTTCACGATTATATCTGTGTATAGGCTCAACAATATACTTCGTTTGAATCCTGTCGTCTATGGGCTAGAACAATTATTATAAGACAAAATCGATTGTTCTTAATTTTCGATCCTGTAACATTGACTTTGATTCGATCTTAAAATCGTGCCTACATTTATTAATTAGTCCTAATGTTTTATATTTAACAAGTTTGTAATAATTGTATTCGTAGAATAAAACAAAGAGGCGAAAGAAATCTACCAGCACCGTAGCAGACTGAAATCCTTGATCCCGACCGACCTCTACCCGTGGGAAATAGGCGTGATAAATGTATGTATGTATATATGTATAACAAAGTAAATATAAATTTGCGTATTCCTTCGTTATTCGTTCGGTTGTTACTCGGAACTCCTTTCAAATTAAAAAAGTCTCTTGTTACGCTACATAAAGTTTTTAAAAAACAGGAAATGAAAATTTCACTGTTTACTGTGTTACGTGGAAATGAAATTATATAAACGTCTCCCGTGATACGCTGTTTCGATTACAGTGTTCTTTATTTAATAAAGGGAAGTGAGGGTCGATAATATTCGCGTGGGAAAAATACATACTTACGAGTACTTGTCTTAATGCCAACGAGAGGCGTGTATCGCATGAAGATACAATAATACTTATTGGGACATAAGATGAGCGAATCGAACATTCGAGATTTTTCTGTAACAGGCAATTAATTACATGAGCTTAAAAATAAACGCCTATTTAAATATATTTCTGTACAATTGCGCATTTTACGAAATTTCCAAGGATCCTTCAATGATCCCTTCAATCTATGGATAAATTGCTACAATAGGATGTCAAAAAAAAATCGAATGAAAAAAACAAAGACAAATTTACATTAAAATTATATGTAACCAAGAAAGGTGAATTTCAAAAAAGCAATATGGCTGTAACAGTTAAATTATTTGTAGCTTATCTGTTCAGTGTGAGGTAATCACGAACACGTATGGTTTTAATACGGTTCATTTTATACGTAAAATATATCATCTGCCCACTGTTTAACGCAATAAGAGGAGGATTCATCGAATTTAAATTATTCACCGTAATACGTAATATGGCCACCGCCGTTCATGTGAAAATGTTCTGCAGCAACAAACAGATGTTTTATAAAAGGCGTATTAATTATTCGGGTTTATGTTTCACCATAATTTTCCTACCTGTTTATCAAATAATTTGGGATCGACGGCTTGTACAGGCATATTTATCTACCGGTCCTCGCCGTTAACCATTATTTTAACGTTCACTCTTTTGTTTTGCGTATTGTTTTCTACACAT
>DWEH01000852.1:0-10492 GCA_018245815.1 Apyrrothrix aesculapus
CTTCTCTGCCTACCTGTCCTGGGATTATAAATAAATAAAATAAGTTCATTAAGTGTATAATCAAAACATAATAAAACGTAACATCACGCCGCTAATCCCCGAAGAGGTAGAACGTAACTGTAAGTATATAATATATAACTTAAAATGACAACGAGTAAATACATTTTTGTTAGAAAAAAAAATTGAGACACACGAACGCAACATTTCTTTACTGATATGAGATGCATGGTTCTTATCTGGGAACTCACGTGATATAAACATTTCGTAATTATCTTTTACCTGTTCTCTTTACGCTATGGATTTTGAAGACCCGTCAATGTCGAGTTCCCGTACAACCGAAAAACCACTTTTGTCAAACGCGAGACAAGGAACGAGGGAGGAGCTATTAACGAAATGAATGCGAACCGACAATGGAAATAGCTGAGTATGAAGACTGCAGTTATATTCTGTCTGAATACATTAATTTCCTAGATTCCCCGCCGTTAGCGCGAATCCATTCGCCTGATTCGAATTGCTTTTTAGGGTTCCACCGACGATTGTTCAGTATCCAGTTCGAAGGATTTTTACACAAATGGAAATTAGGTAGATATCTTGATTTTTTCGTTTTTATATTAAGTAGTTATAGACTGGATAGACTATAGACCAAGGATAAAAAAGTCGAAAAAATATTTTAAATGACTAATTTGAAACATAAAATATATTGTTTAACGTATCTTGACTGCCTCGTTGGTCGTGTTGGTTTCAAGCGCGACTGCCGATCGAGAAGACTTGGGTTCAAATCCCGAGTCGGGTACTATTATATTCTTCTAATTTAGATTTTTTAGTAGTGGCTCGGAAACTGGATTTGTACCTAGTGTATGGCAATAGGCTCACCACGTATTCCATAATGGGACGAAAACGTAACTGGTGAAACGTGGGAGTGTACTACACTCCTCTGTCTACCTCTTCGGGGATTACAGGCGTGACTTTACATTATATTGTTTAGGGTACGATACAACCAGGAGAAAAACCTGAAGCAAGTGTTTCATCATAATTATCATCACCAAACTTTTTCAGCGTCCGGGTCTCCCCTCAGAATGAGATACATTCTGCCACACAATCTAGTACGGGTTGGTAGAATTTATACGCCTAAGTGTAGACTTTGGAGAACTTTAAAACGTGCACGTTTTCTCACCGTATTCCTTTACGAGTACAGCAAGTAATATTTTACTAACCTTACCTAACTCATAAATATGCGATCGCTACGGAAGTACTGAGACGTACTGCCCGTTATAGACAAGTAACTGCTGCTAGGGATGAAATGAAAACCGCTATTCTTAGTATATTCCTATTACACCATCCAAAGCATCCAAATCATTACATTTTCAGCACTGTTAATTGTAATAGGAATATCTAAGTTCACAGTGCTGAGTTTGCATGCGAACCCTAAGTAATGAGTTCCACCACCTTCCTTATTGACATTGAGGGCTATTGAAATTTCAAATATTTTTGTCGACAGTTAATCATGACATTGTAACTAGAATGATATGGTGTTCGTCCAACGCAGCGTTAAAAAGTCTATTCAAGGCAGGCAAAACATTGATAACCCCTCTGGTGTTGCAAATGTCCATAGGCGACGGTGACCACTTGCCATCAGGTGGGCCGTCTGCCTGTATGCCATTACTTATAACGTACCATCACTCCTGTAATCCCCGAAGAGGTAGGCAGAGGAGTGTAGTACACTCCCACGTTTCACCAGTTACGTTTACGTGCCAAAATGAAATAGGTAGTGATTTATTGCCATACAACGGGCACTAATTCAAACTCCGAGCCACTACTAAAAATTCTAATTTTAGAAAAATCGAATAGTACTCGACCCGGAATTTGAACCTAGGACCTCTCGATCGGTAGTCGCGTTTGCAACCAACACGACCAACGAGGCAGTCAGACTTATAATATAAAAAAAAAACTACTGAACCCGTCTAACAGTGTTCGTTCTCACTTGCCAGATTTCTATTTTTATTCTTCCTCCACTGGTATAAGGCGACAATCTTCCCTCCACTGATTCAATCCCATTCGGTGCGACGTATAGAATTGTGACCTAGGAAGCGCCTTTCACCTTGCTTCAAACAAAATGTTCGAATTTCTTCGAGTGACTCCGTGCAAGCTTTGTTGGGTACGATGACACTTTTCATTTGTTGTAAACGTATCTCTTTTATACTGAAGTCGAAAAATTAGATATAATCTAAAAAAAATATGTCGTCATAATTATTATATTGTCTCGTCGTCTTACAAATCTAACGTTCTTCTATCATATTCATTATTCTCTTCATTTGGTTTCCAAGACCATCGAAATTCCATATTTTTATGTCATAGACGCATCAAATAAATCTACACACAGCATAATAATTATAATTCATAGCCTATTTACTTCTAAATCTTGTCATGGACAAAACTTAGGTTCTACTTGTCCAAGCAATATTAAGGACAGGTCAATTTTTAGTGATTGTGACAATTCCTTTTTCTGGTAACTTTCTAATTTAAAATCTAATCGGAAAGTTTGCCAACATAATCGAAGTTTCGAACCACCTCTTCGTAGGTGGTCTTGCAATACGGCTTTGTCGTAACTGTAGACAAGAAATGTATTGTAGGAATGTTTTGTATCGTGTGTGAACAATAATTTACAAGAGCTGGAAGTGTATGTTAGAACCTACTATGAGAGAATGTCAATTGAAATTATTTTCACGCATAGTCATATACATGTATATCCAATTCCGCTTTTTCTCTTCTCATCATAATATCAAAATTAAAACTGCATTATAGCAAAATGTAATTTACGGACATCATAACTGTGTTAATGTACCACCACAAGCATATTACACTTCGCATTTATGTATATCATCAAGCATTTATTTGTATCGTAATACTTGTTTTTTTAATTGCATTAATTAGGTCAGACGACAAAAATGTTGATATATATAATACATACGAACCATTATTAAGGAACAATTTACCGACTTGACAAAGACCAGAACGCTGAAGACGAGAACATCAAACAAATACTTTCGTAAATTGGCTTTGTGTTGAGGAAATTTGATTTCTCGAGGAAACTAAATAAATCCTCGAAAATAGTGGGGATGATGAAGTTGTTTCTGTTGTGGTTGCGTCGCAGAACTTGCGAGGCTCTCCCCACTGTTTATTTATTTCAAGTCTCTTGTTTTATTATTTTATTCTCTCAATATTACATTTTAAAGCACAATCTGCTTTCATATTACAAAACACTGGCTTGTGACATTCCTGACTTTTGTGCCTTTGTCAGCGATTTGAATATGTTATGTTAGACTATTCTCTATTATTAAAGAAATAAATGTGTTGAATAGGTCCTGTTTAGCCGAGTGTACCAATTGGTGGATATTTTTATATTTTATTAACTGTCACGCAGCCTCGTTGGGTTAGTGGTTGCAAGCGTGACTGCTGAATAAGAGGTCTAGGGTTCGATCCCATGATCGGGCAAAGTACTATTTGGTTTTTCCTTCCTGAAATTCCCGGTAGTACCTAACATGGAGTTTTGCTTGGTGCTCACTGTGTGGCAATAGGCTCACCCCCTATTCCATAGAACGTATAACATAACTGGAGTAAAGTGGCAGTACTTCATTTATCTGCCTACCTCTTCGGGGAAATGCAAGCGTGATGTCATGATATTGCACTTTACGTCTTTCAATATTGCCAAGCTAGTGGAGATCCTTTCCAACTACACATTCGCCCTATACTTCTTGAGACTTGCATGCCTCCTTTGTACATTAGAGCAATGAAACAAACACGTCTGTAATTAAATTCCTTCGGGAGCTGTGGTTACGCCGGCCGCTAATCAATGTCTGTGAATGCATACATTTTGTCTTGTTTCACGTGAGTAATCTTTTCCTTTCGTTTAAGTTGTCTACAATTTGTTTGCAATAATCAATTGTAGAATATTATATTTATCATTATTATTATCATGTCGACTGTCTCGTTGGTCAAGTGGTTGTAAGCGCGACTGTCGATCGGGAGGTCCTGGGTTCAAAGCCCGGGTCGTGTACAATTGGATTTTTCTTACTAGAATTTCTAGTTAATAATTATAGTAGTAGCTCGGAGTCTGGATTTGTACCCGGCGTATGGCATTAGGCTCAGCCCCTATTCCAACGTGGCACGTAAACGTAACCGGTGAAACGTTGGAGGGTGCTACACTCCTCTGCCTATCATTTCGGGGATTACAGGCGTGCTGCTACATTATCATATCCTCTCGCCAAGACCCTTCCGAGGCTTACCTCTAATAATGGTCTAATATTATTCATTGATGATTACACGAATGCATAATTTTAGACCACTATTTTATAAATATCTTGCAACGTGATTAATATCTTGTCATAAGAAATTAAAAGTCTCAGTGCTTAACGCAGGGCTAAATTCGGGCGCAGAATGGCGGAGATATTGTTTATTGGACAAGTCTATGTTGGGAAGTGATTAAATCACTAAGGGAAACTTCCACTGAATAAATTATTTCTTGAATAGAAGAAGACATTGCTGATTGTCTATTTAATTTTATAATGGACACAATTTTCATATTCTCTCGTATAAAAGAAATGTAATAAAATGACCTAAAAATAAAACCAATTATAACAATTTTCGTTTGTTGCTGACACAATGTCACAGTCAGAAGAATAATTACTAGTTAGTCACCGGCTGGAATTATGAATTACGATGTAATTATAAAGAATTCGCTTCGCGTAAATGTCGTGAATTATTGCGTAGATGTGATAAATTATGGGAATGTTCCAGAAGAATCTGGTGTCTTACAGCAAGCGAGCGAAGCCAAGAGATAACTTCGATTTAACTTTGGCAACTTCTTTTAATCAATTGGTTACTTTTTATCATATAATTTCATAATTCAAGTTGTCCAATTGTTTATAAACAAGAGGGATTGGTGAACACTTTTGAAGCGTTCCTGTAGATTTGTATTAACAGTGCCTTCTAGAAGTATTGTTGCATAAAAGTACTTTTTTTAACGTTACATAATTTAAAAGCTACATGATCACTGGAACCCACAGTAATATACAAGTGGTCTAGCTCAGTACTGAAGGCTAAGTTAGTATGTTTTGTGTTGTAGCGTTTCCTGCCGACCACTCTCTTTAAGCCAGTAGATGTTAATACAAGCATTGGTCTTGTAACCAAGGTAAAAAGCTACAATAGTATGTACAGGTGGATTCATGGGACTTAAATGCTATCTAACAATATAAATATACGATTTTACGGTTGTTTTCACAATGTTTGCGAGATTAACTCCAATGAAAACGTGTTTCTTCGTCACCGGTCAAACTATTTCCCAAGGGTGGCAATTATCTTAACGGTTCATTTGACCCAATTAATAATTTACTGGCCCTCTGTTACTGGCCGAACGGGCCATGGCTGTAATGTCTCATACATATGTGCATTATAATTATTTTTCTACAGTTACGCTGACATTTCCGATGAATTATAATTATTATCACCCAAAAAAGTAACTCAACCTCAGCCTGGTGCGACAAAGATATTTTCTGTATTCCTGGTTGTTGATAAAATAATCTGCCTCTTTAGTTATGGTTAGAACATCGTGTTTCAGTTAATGTTAGTACATTTTGCTACCGTTTCAAGCTAACTGCGACTGACTGACATATTTGCGACATATCGTCTTTCGAGCATAATCAAGACCTCAAGATTACCAATAAATGCACTGTAACCGCCAATTTTGACAATTGTCAATATCCGAGGAGGGGAGAGGAAAGAAATTAAATAAGAGATCCTAGTAGATGAATTCTTAAGTCATTCACCGTCTATATGGCACAATTATACAAATATTATCAATTTAGGTATACATGTCTCCGTGCAGGCAGTGTCTATACTCTTTGATTTACCTCAGCCAGGAAAGTGTTATGTATACACGCACGATGTGGAATGATATGTTTTAACAGGAAAGGAAGGATTTCAGTAGAAAAAGAAGTGAGTAACGATTATGAAATAAAGATTAGTATTTTCGTCGTAACGGTTATAACCCGATGTATAGCTAGTAGCAGTAGTTATATTATCATGGCGCCCATTCCCAGCCATACGGAGGGTGACAAAGTAATCCCCTGTCCGGCCGGACAAATCTCCCAGGTTTCGCCAGAAACCTGCTGCCATTCAACGATATTGGACCAGTCTGTAAGCAAAAGCTTACAATGTCTACATTGACTATCGCAAAGGTAAGAGTGAACTTAAATGAAAATAAAACCACGTTTTGTAATATATATAAAAATCAAGTCGGCTTGGAATTGGAATTTAATGAAGCTTTTTATATTTTCTTAAGTCATTCGGTCCCTACACGGCTAGACTATAATATGTTTGTATATTGTTTAACATAAACACTGTGTAGCGGGTAAGGTGACGCGTCCCATGCAGCGTCCGTCGCGGTAACCTGCGGCGCTGCGCTCCCCAATTTGGCGCCAGCTTTAAGATTCAATGCCTCAAGTTCCACGCTACTAGCGTTTTAAGAGTAACATAACGTTGTAATTCCTCCCTCTATTTTTTTTGAAAAAACATTGAATTAATAATAAACAAATGTTGTAATGTATTAAATCGAATCAAAATACAAGAGATTTGCGGCATATGTATATTAACAGAAATATTGTAATATGTGAAAAAACTGCTAAGAAACTTTCTAAGTAATTGTTATGGTATTAAGAATGTAAGAAACCAACAAATTCTTTTTCATATTTTAATGTCATAAGAATAATTATATAAACGTAAATCACGCCTGTAATTTCGAAAGAGGTAGGCAGAGGCACTTTTCTGTCTACCTAGTACACTCCCGAGTTTCACCGGTTACGTTTATGTATCATCATGGAATAGGTCTCGTCTATTGCCATACATCGGCCACAGATTGAAACTCCGAACCACTACTAGAATTTTCTACCAGAAAATCTAAGTTAAAATAAATCCAATATAACCCGATCCACGATTTGAACCCAAGACCTCTCGATCTGCAGTCACGCTTGGCAACCATTCGACTAACGAGGCAATCATTGTATATATTATAACATCATTAGTCATTTACATTGAAAACTAATAATAATATCTTGGGACATCTCCACACACGGCCATCTGATCCCATACTAAGCATCAAGAGCGCTTGTGTTAACAGGACGGCTGATAAACTACATATATACATAGAAATATATACTTATATAGATATTTTGTTTACACCCAGACACAGAAAAAAAATATTTATGCTCATCACACAAATATTTATTCTGGGTGGAAATCGAACCCACGACCCCCGGCGCAGCAGTCAGGTTCGCTAACCCCTGCGCCAACGGGCCAGTGCATATCTTCTTTTGTTTGCATGCACGTGTTATTTGTGGGAGGGTGGTCAATAGGTATTGCAAAAAGGTGTACACTTCCATACACAGTATTCGCGGACTTTGTCGACGTGGTGTAAGCTTAATTCATTGTGAATGGATTGCAGCCTTTCGCTCAGAAAGTAATACCTGATACGAATAATTAGTTAACGAGGACTTCTATCATCTTGTACAAGTGTTTTATGTATTTATGAGTTGATTATAAGACGTTAAGCTACAGTAACTTTTATTTGCAGGTTCCGGAACGCTGCCAGCAGGCTCATCTCTTGTAGTACCAGTGTACCATATCCATCGGGACAATCGTTTCTGGGTCGATCCTGACGCTTTTGATCCAGAAAGATTCAATCCAGAAAACACAAAATTACGTAAACCGAATAGCTACATACCCTTTAGTTTAGGTCCCATGGACTGTTTGGGTGAGATAGACTTGTTATTTTTTTGTATTTCCAGTCAAAATTCATAGCAGTCGTTATACATAACATTTAATTTCCAGGAAGGTACTTCGGTACGAAACTTATAAAAATAATTTGTGTGAGAGTGTTGAAGAGGTTTAAGCTAATGTCAATAGATAGCTACAAGGACCTACGCGTTATTATTTCAATATCTGTGGCGTCACTGAATGGTTACCCTACTATTTTATTACCAAGGAACGATGGAAAATGACGATAATAAGAAATGTGTATAATTAGAACGCAATAAAGTTCTATTTACCTGGTTTATTTCTATGCCAATTTTATTGGATTGGTTTCACCGGTATTCTATATTCTATCCTACTATGAAATAATAAACAAATAATGACTGCTTCTGTCGTTTTATTTTCAAACAAATTTTCATTGATATCAACTCCATGATGATATTCGATAGTAATAAGAATTTTTGCAATATTTCCGTTGACTTCCTCGTTAGTGGTGTTCGTCGCAAGCGCTACTGCCGATCGACAGGTCCTAGGCTCGAATCCCAGGTCGGGTACTATTGGGCTTTTGTAACTTAGATTTTCTAGTTAAAATTTCTAGTAGTGGCTCGGAGCGGGGATTTGTGCCCTATTTTATGCCCGATTTGTGCCCCTGTCACCACTTATTCCATAATGGTATGTTAACGTAACTGGTGAAACGTGGAAGTGTACTACACTCCTCTGCCTACCTCTTCGGGGATTACAGGCGTGATGTTACTTTTTTTTAAGTTACTCTTTTGAGTTAATGCTTATATTCATTTCACTTGACATTAATTATCCATACCTAATGTGAAAATCGATTCTTAAGAAGTGAACTCCAAAAATAGACAATTACTATTTAAATACATTGAATTACGTAAGCCTAAAATACTCGTATCCCAGCCATTTTAATAAAATTGTCAGTAATGTCAATGTCATTTTTCTATTTCAGTTTCAATCAACGAGGTTATCTTCAAATTTGCCTGGCTTGTCCTACTTTCATGAACCTGTATAATCTTATTAATTACAAGTACCTATATTTTTCTATCTTTGCAAATGTGCCAATACGATAAAGAATCTAATTCTTTGTAACAAAAATGGCTTCATTGTCAAGATTTCACAAAATTGCCTTAATAAGTCTTGGTGCAGTTGGTGGAGGTTTCGCATATTATAAATTCGGTAAATCGGAAAAAAGCTTCAATGTTCAGAACTCGTGGACTACGAACTACACGCCCAGTGTGAAATGGGACAAAAATTGGGATCAGTAAGTTTCTTTTATTCAATTTTCTGTTATTAATTTCCATAAAGTAACATTTTATATTGCCCTTATAGTTTTTATTGAATATTTATTACCTCAACCTGAAATGCTGTTTTTGGTATAATTATTGATTTAATATAAAATATTTTAAATAATGTTTCCAAATCGACATTACAGTCGGGAACCAGAGTCAATAGTGCGTCCGGTCCGTGAAGCGAAACCGGAGGATGATAACCGATACAATGAACAAATTGAGAAGGCTAAGAGCAAGGCAGTGAGACACCTGTTCCTCATCAGACATGGCCAGTATAATCTTGATGGTGCTACTGATAAAGAGAGGACATTAACAGAAATAGGTAACCACCTTTTTATACACTTTAATGATTATCTGAAGTGACTGTGCCCTGACTAATATAAAGCATACAATACTCAATCTACCAAGGAAAGCATCACAATAAACCATCACAAAGTGTGTGAAGTAAAGCTTAGGTAATTATGCAAGGATTCCAAACACTATAGTAGAAAAAATATATTCTTCATCTTATGTATTACTGTTGAAAGTGACAAGAACAATTATTTTGTAGAAGCATTGAGCCTGGTTTACTTTTAACCTACTTTAGTGATAGACTGACATAAACGTGAACTTGATATAAATAAGTTTGCTCTCGACCTAACTCCACAAAGCTGCCAAATGTCAGCATATGTACTTATACATGTGCTTTTGATGCTAATTCTCATTTATTCATTAGAGGATTAATTTCAATATTATCGCATATATTAAGGGATAGATAACTGTATATATTGTATCATTGAATTAATGAACAGATGAAAATATAAATATTTTTACCTTTAACTCGTAACAGGTAAAAAACAAGCAGAAATCACAGGCAAGAGATTGGCCGCCCTCGACATCAAATGGGATTTGCTAGTTCGATCAACAATGACACGAGCACAGGAGACTGCCTCATTGATAGCAAAGCACCTGCCTGCAGATATTGAAATTAAGGATTGCCAAATGATTGAAGAGGGAGCTCCGATTCCTCCAGAGCCACCTGTGGGACATTGGCGTCCGGAGGCAAAAGTAAGTTGTAATATATTCCATACTTACATGGACAAAAAGACAGAAACAAACAAGCTTTCTTTAATACTCACATAAGATTGTGAACTTGTGATTTATATGTTACTCTCACAACTAACAGCCACAGTGTGGATTAACATTTTTACTACAGGTCCCTTGTCCCATTGTAATCTTATTTTATGAAGTGGTTACCTCATTACTTAAGCTTCTGTATCATTATACAGCCACAAGCAAAAGTATAGGCACCCCTATTGTTTATCTTTATCTTAACAATTATTGTTCGGCTTAGCTTTTTAGGGCATTATTCTTGTATAAGGGATACTTTTACCTAGAAAAAA
>DWEH01000853.1:0-10492 GCA_018245815.1 Apyrrothrix aesculapus
TTTTCCAATGGTCACAAAATTCTAAATTGTTATTAAATCAGGTTACCGCCCACTATTATTGGAAAGTCGAGCCTATAAGAGTATTTTTTTCGTAATCAGCGTTGGCTGGACTATCGATTTAGATGACTGCACAAATTCATACAGTGTACATTATCTCCATAGCAAAGTGGCATGAATTCATAAGTGTTATCTACGATGAGGGACCAATACCAGCGCACGTGGCTGAAAACAATTTTCCTGTCATTTAACACGAAACTATATATGTTCTGGATAATAAATTCGGTTCATGTTAAGGAAACATTAGTATTAGAAGGGTAATAATCGAACAATATCTCTACCAGAACAGTTTCTCAGAATACATCAGATTGACGTCATTGGATTACATTTGGCTAGTTTCGGGAAGGGAGAATTGCGATGTTTCATTTTGTTACAAGGAAAATTAACAGACGAGTTAAGAGAAAGGGAAATGGAAAATAAATCTTATATACCGCGGAAGAATAATCCCACTAATAATTTAAAAAAAAAACAGATTCGAAATTTAAATGAGCATCCGTGAACAGTCTATTCATCTTCACTGACCGGCCAGTTTACGCAGAAAAATAAAACGTTTAAGCTGCCAGTTTGCAAGTATAGGCACAGGCTGAACCAATTACACGCCGGCGGCTCGATTTTAACTCGATAATGGCCCTGGCGCCGTTGTACTCCAGATAATTTCGCAGATAACCGTATCAGTGGAACGAAATAGCCTCGCTCGATGCTACTCCCCGAACTCGACGCTCTCGTGCATCTCGTCCACTGACGCAACCTTACGGCAACATCGGCCCGATACGAGTATTAAACAATTACCACCGCTTTTCCGGCGAATAACATTTTTGCTTTATTCAAACCTAACGTAGCGCGACGAGGTATAAATAAAATAGAGAACACAATGAATAGAACATACCCGCAGTTGTAATTCGCGGACTGGACGTCGTTACATCAGCGGGCACAAAAAATTGTCAATGCCAATGTTACGAGCAGTCTATGTATGTAATGATTATTTTGTACTTGCACGAATTGTTTACGGTACGTTTGTTTTCGTTACGTAAATATTTAAACATACCTAAATATTATTAAATTTAAATTGCGAAAGTTATGTTGACATTACTAAAATATCTTAATAGTATTGATTTAAGCCACGGTCGCCCACAATTGGGAAGACACTTAATATACTTATTTCCATATGTCATGTAATAGTACGTGTGTTGTGTACTTTCCGCTGACGATCTTTAAATAAATAAACATAAATGAATTATTCCGGGTTTTCACTATTATTCCCTGCTAGGATAGTAAAATATTCGACTCGAAACTTCGATTGTAAAACTTTGAATATATATGCTGCATAATTTACAAAAAAAAAACCAGGTCAGCTAGCTAGCCAGGTAGCTAGCTGGCCAGTTCACAACAGACATATATCAGCCAGTACGCGCATGTATTTATTCAGAATTTGAGACGCTTATAAAAGATAAGCGTTCATAGCAGCATAATACTTCTTCAACACTTCTCCAATCACAAAAGTCACAGCCAACACGTCGCTGCAGCCATGTGGTAGTAATTAAAAAAAAACAATAGAATCACCGCTCAAGTGTCACACGCAACGTAACATTCTCAGATAGAGCATTTGTTTTCGCGGCATTCATACACAACGAAATTGTACTAGACTTGATCATGTATTAATTATTATTAGCAATTAGCAAAAACTTCAGGGCAGGCTTATGCCCAGCAGTAGACTGATACAGAATCATAGTAATGATGTATTCATTTAAATTTCCAGTAGTGGCACGGAGTCTGGATTAGTGCCCGGGGTATAAGCATTAGGTTCACCCCCATTCCATAGCGGGAGGTGTATGGTAACTCGTGAAAAATCGGAGTACTACACTCCTCAGCGTACACCCTCGGGAACATACAAGTGCTGTTATGTATTCGTTATGTTGATTAATAATATTAAATATCATCTCTTTATTCAATCAGTTGTTATTTGTGATCATTTCCTTTAACTCCCAACTCGGACCAGATGCGTGCAATATCCGCTGGCGTTATAATGTGAAATAGTGTTCTAGTAACATCCTGTTTTCGGGCCGCACGTGCCACACATTCGCCGGCCGCTTACGACACGCCGCTCCGAAACGGTCAGTAGATGATATCCTGAAGGCGAACCGGATTTTAATAGACTTACATTTAAGTCTTTATATCTAAACGTCCATTCGTTCCAAGATAAAACACGCCTCCCCCAGCTGCGAGCGCTGGACTCAATAATCGAATGTCGGTTTAATATCAGCGGTTTAATATAAGATAAAGATATTTTCTAACTTGTTACAAATTCCTAGTACAGAGTCACCCAGCACAGAGTCTAAATTTGTGCCCGGTGTCCCGGCTCATCCCCTATTCCATAGGACGCATAACATAACTAGTGAAAAGTGGGATTACTATACTCCGCAGCTTTCCCTTCGGGGAAATACAGACATAACGTCATGTTAGGTGAAGATAAAGGTTACTAAAATGTTTACTGTATACGAGGTTCAAAAAGGTCGCCGATAATATGCAGTTTATCTCAATATTCGCTGTCTCCGATGTTACTATCTAGTTCTACTTAAAAGTTAGCACTAAAATCCTACACATCTATTGTATAACACATACAATTATTTGACGCGTAAGTTTCATGTGGGTTGTTATTTATATTTGTCGGATGCGTTCAAAAAAAGTTTAATTTTTTTTTAGCTCCCAGACATTTATAACATCCGTTATAGGTACATAAATCTCATTCCATATCATTAGATTAACTATTAATACAACATGGCCGCCAGTAGGTGGCAGCGGAGTGAATAAAATTGGCAGGACGTGAGTGAAACGGGAACTTATTAATAATAAAATTGCGGCACTCTTCCGCCGGCCAAAGACCGCGCCAATACAGACTTCCGGTCGCCTTTGATCGCATTAGCTAAATTTAATATTCCACTCCAAACGATATTATTATTTACAGAGCTATCTTATCTATATTTATACTACACGGTCGGAGAGCTGGCGTACAGTTTAATTAATCACATCCCAAAGTAAGACTACTCGCAAATGTATTGACATAAATGCAGTACGTTTCCAGCTTGGTAGTATTCAGTTAGTAGATACTTCAAAAATTAAATTTACTACGTGCGATTTCAATCTTCAGTAGTCGAATAAAATGTCCATTTAATATAAACAGGATTTACCAGTTCATAGAAACCAGTTGCGAGTTAAACACTTAATGGTGCACGTTGAGACTATAAAATGAAGCAAGTCGGAAACGTAAACGAGCGCGTTCGAGTCGTGGCGCGGTGATCATAATCTATCGTCTCGCATTGAAGAGCACAATAAGTAGCCGACTTCCTCTCCCACGTTTGGAACAGCGGATGCCTCGACTTGCGACCTCCGGCTCTGCGACAAGCCTCGCAAGCCCCTCGCACTCGCACACCAAGCTCTAACCATTACACTAAGCGTATTCAATTTACTTTAAAACATGCATTCATTATAATATATAAAATATAATGAGCTAATATCATCGGCTCGCATTATTGTTACACGCTTTATACAACGATAATAACATCAATCGAATTGAATATAACTAAGCCATACTAAGTCGGTAATCATATATGTTTTTTTGTCGTACATATTTCTATGTTCATTCATACGTGAATATATCGTACAATTTGCGCGTTTCGTTCAATACGGCAAGACCGAATAGAAAAAGTTGTAACTCAAGATTGTATATAATGAATGTTAGGTATCTACATGCTGCTAGTGGTATGAGGTTTTTGTGAATGAATGAATGAATGGTTACGAAACTGTGTACGATTGGCGGCAACATTACGTGCACTTTTATAAAGGTAATGATTGGGTTTCCTGAATGAATCGCAGCTCTGTGGGAACAAATTATACAAGGTGTTGTTTTTTCTGTAATACTCCATTATGCATAACAGGCGTGTTATAATGACGTGAGGTTTCATTGTTAATAAAATGGAAATGTCTTTGGATCGAATTGTATCAAATTTTTAAATAGGGAAATAAGTTGTTCAGATTCATTTTAATAATTGCAATGAAATTTCATTCACAATTACATACACACATGAAAATCTGCTGTGAACTGGTATTTTGAACGTAATAGTACAACTAGGAGTTATAAAAATGAGAAGATTCCTTTTAGAATTCAATACTCAGTGTAGCAGACATTATGAAATAAATGTTGAACAAAGAACTATTTAATGCAGTCATCTAGAACACTATGACAATTGTTAACACAATTTACAGCAAAAAAGGCAACCATTCATTGAATTGTTAATCTCCTTGAATGTATATTTGTTTAGACACAACTCTTGCATAAAACATTTTCAGTTTCAATAGTACAATTGAAATTTGTCCACTATTTATTTTACAAAAATCAATGTTTTATTCTCCTATGACTACTGAGATTTTTGGAAAGTTTAATCTGCCAAATAATATTATTGTATTTTGTTACATAAAAAAGTTCTGTTAGTTCCAAAATGACAGTGACAGAAAGGGCAATTCCAGAGAAATTAACATGATTTGATAAAGGAAAAGATTGTAAAGGTATACAAAAAGCATTGGGTAAATTGTGAAAAATTGCCGGTCACAACCCAATTACAAGGTTCTATGCAGAAGACAAAGAAGAAGAATGTCATGAAGGCCAGTTAATAAGAACAGTTGAATGTAAAAGAATAAATAGGACACTGGTCAATCACAAACCAGTGCACAGTATTACAATCATGATTTAATTACACTTATTGCCAGTAATTGCTAGGGCATTTGTAATAACTCTCTTATCTCATATAATTATATGTTTGATTATCTGTATATTAAAAATATATAAAAATTTGGTGTTTTTAAGTGCAATTAAAAAGTTCAGATGTTGACATTTTTGTTGATATAATATGAATCTTGAATGAATCAAAGTGTTCAGTCTCAAACCACAAACCGAGTGGACATGTAAAATATTTCATTTACTAAACACTAGCTATCTGCATCAATCTGGTGAAATGTGGGAGTGTACTACACTCTTCTGCCTACCTCTTCGAGGATTACAGGTGTGATAATACATATAATTTAAGGTCAAGAAGGGCTTGGATTTCCCTAGCGATTCCCTGGCCTTGAAGTGTAATCCTATCATGTTGCTCCAGTATTTATTCTTTTGTAACACCTTAAATTAAGGATACAAGGGTGTACTTAATGCCTAGTGGCATTCTCTCCCAGTCAACCCTGGGTGATGGAGAGAGCATGTGATAGGTGGGGAACTTGTCTGTCAGACATTTTAAAACAGCTTCTATAATGACAAAGTTAATTGTTACCTAACTATAATGACCTAGAGTGGCAGTGTAACATGTCTGTGGATATAAAGAAAGGCTAGTGAAATAATTTGCCGATATAGACCCCACAACCATGGGCTGACTATACCCAGCATTGCTTAATTCAATAGATAGCTTGTAATCTGAGACCACATCATGCCTATGGGTGCTTGTCTATGGCAAGTGTAATACTGAAATTCCTAGTTTAAGCCATTTGCCACTGTTCATATATAAATATACAATTGTCAAGCTGTTATGCAACCCAGAAGCAAATGCTTTTTTATAGTGTTATTCGTTCTTTGGGTGGATGTGTTTTATTATTTGCATATATGGATAAAATTTGGGAGAATTAACTAGCCAAGTTAAACAGAATTCACATAATTATTCTTCACTTGTGAGAAACCTATAAAACATCAAACAAATTAAATTTCTCCATAATGTTCTTTAATATGTGTGAAGTCTGCCAATCAGCACTTTGGCCAAAAAGGTAGGCTAAGGCTTCAACACTATCATTGTGGAGGAGATTAGTTCCTAACAACAGAATGATAAAAAGGTTGATAATGATTCCTTATTTGGATATATATGACACTCTTAAAATGTTAGAGAGAGTTATTTATTTTTTAAACAAACACAAATTCAACATCAATAACAAACAAAAAGTTCAAGACGAGCAATTAGAACTACTTAATTTCATCTCATTTTTTATCTTAAAAATTGTCAACAGATTTTTATGTTACAGAAGTAAAAACCAGTGTGCAGGTGAACTGAAAGTAAGTGTTCTCTGCAGACAATAAGCATCTGTCCACATAGGACTGAAGTTCTCGTAGGGATTAGTTATCAAAAGCTACCCTCGGAGAAAGACTTGTGTTTTCATCTACCACATTCTTGAAGCTGAATCACAATGTGACCATCCTTAAAAAATCCAGCAATAGTTAGGCACTCTTCCAGACAAACACTGTTAAAGATCAGAGCACCTTCAAAGGGTTGCTTTTGTAATTACAGAAGTCCATTGTGCGATGACTTTGAATTACATTGAAACAAAGTGACATTGCTTAAGGCATCACCATTCACCCATCAATAGTGTTTCAACAAAATACTCTACATACTCTGCTGGTACAGGTATATAAATACAAATATTTATTTATTTGTATCAAGTACAAAACAAATTACCAATATGGAATAAGTGTTGAGACTATTGTCATACACCGGGCGCAAATTATTTGACACAGGATTTGAATCCAGGACCTCTCGATCAGCAGTTGTGCTTGCAACCAACACAACTAACAAGGCAGTCATGGATATGGATAAATTGATAAAGAGCAATTAAAGTATATCCTGTGAATAAGCCGAAGGGATTTATTGTAAATACGCACACACTCTTCATGAGTCAACACATGACACACAAGGTTCCACATAAAGACCATTAAGAAATGTCCGTGGTTATATTAAAAAAGTACTACATTGCAGTGAGCTAAGTCACATTTTAATTTTCTCTAGTGTTGTAGGTAAGTTACATAAAGTTGATTCATCTATCTTCTCTGAAGTAATTATGAGTGGCTATATAAATCAAATTATGTAATTAATTGTCTGGTGTGATTACTAATATGCACTTATATTATTAAAATTAAATATATGCTCAATTGTAGTTTATTGTATTTTAAAAGTGTTTTCTGTAGATTTACGAACATACAGAAGTTTAAAAACAATTGTAAATATTGTTATTTACCTTCAAGACACACGACCTGCACGCCATCTTGCTTCAATCTCCTGAGGAGGATACCGTGCACGGAGTCAGGGTCGCGTGGAGCACCGTCTGCGTACAACACGAAGGTGCCGCGCGAGCAGCATTGTGTGATGCGCGCCTTCAGCTCCTTGCACTGCACGGTGGACGCCAGCTCAATCTTGCCAGCCGCCAGCCTCCGCAGCATGATGCTCGGGATAGAAAAGTTGACTGCAGAGCGGATGTGGCACTGAGCATACTCGTTGGAGCCCCGACAGTCTATCAAAACCGTATCCCGTTCGTCTGACCGTAATTTAGCCAGCAACCACTCCTTCGTCACCAGGTCGCACTCGCATTCCGAGTCCGTAGGCATCTTGTGATCGCAATGTTCTCTACTGTTTACACGGACCCCTCGATTCGCCTGTTGCACTCTACACTATTGCGACTATATAGAAAACACAAACCAATTCATAGTCGCAAACATTGTTAATATAACGGAATTATTGATATTTTTAAATACGAAACTTAGGATATGTTGCACAGGAATCCACCTAAGTAAACACAACACGAATTTCACGTCCACGACGAGCGAGCTAACTAGCGCTAAACAGCGCGAGGCGTAGCAATCAAACACTAGCCCGATTCCCAACCCGACATAACTACACCTACAAATGTATACGTACCGATACCTATTATAGACAATTGCGCGAAACGAAACGAAACTTCATTATGAGAACATATCATAGTTCCACTTTAGTAGAATATACGAATATTGTATACATGTATGTTTTAATTAAAGCTAGGCTCTAAAAATATTGGCAATAAAATCGTAATAGTAATTTTACCCCAAAAACGTGTTTCTTTCGCTTTATTGTAAAATTCATACATGTATTTCTTTAATCAAATATAAACGGAGCACAATTTCCAAACAAATAAACACAAAAGTCATGCTTATTTGAGTTGTTTTTGTTAATGAGGAAGTATAACACCAAAGAAATTGTTTTACCGTATCAGAAGTATTACATTTTCATCAAACATAACATTACGTTGAAAAAAAATTGTTTATTTTAAATAAGTTAGATATTATTTGTTAAAGCACAACAATCTGTTCGTTTTATTACATAAAACTTACTTGTGATATTGTGCAATGCCAAAGATGAAAGATTTAAAAATTTTCAAATTAATTCTATGAAATGTATTGTACAATATTTCACTTCAAAACAAAAATATTTTTTGAAACAGAAAGAAACATGGGTCATGTACACATCTTAACATTAACACGTAGATAAATACTTCGTCTTACTATCGCTAAATAACTGATGTTTCGGAGAAATGTCCGGCGCTCATAAGATCCCAATCCTTCCTCCAAGTTTTACATTATAATGAATTGGCTGTAAAATGTAAACCACGTTAAAAAAGATTAAAAATGTTATGTATCGTTTTGACTTTGACATTCCTGATGACATTTTGAAATAGTGAATTCTGTATTCAATATATTGTGAAGAGTTTGTGTAATATTATTTATTGAGTCTTTATATATTTACCTGCGTATAGTTGCTTCACTAAACCATTTTAAATTTTTTCTATCGTTCAACGTTATGGATGATGTATATGCTGACTTAGAAAATTATGAAACGGAAAATATTAATGAGGTACAGGTTTTTAGCGCCAAACGAAATGTCAGTAAAGATGTTTATTCCTTCAATTACGTGCAAGATGTGCATTTTCTAGAAATTATACTTTAATTAAAATATTGCTAATTGACGATTTGATAGTTACATTTATCAATCATTTTCCTTTTCAGTTGAAAAATGAAAACAAAGAGTTAAAATGTAAGCTGGAAGAATACGCCTCCACTTTGTCTAGTTTACAAAAAGTAGGTAAAGTTGTACTGGTCCTGTAATTCTATGAAATAAGAAAATGCAATAATTTTTCTTTTTTCATAACATATTTTATCTGCTGCAGCCTTTGTGGATGTCATATTTTGTTATTTTGTATATATATTGTATTCAAAGACTATTTAGGAAATGATATTCCACGAAGTAAGTTACAGTTTTGTAAAGTCAATACATGGTTAAATATGGCTTTACAGAGTGACAAGTGTATGATTTTGTAGTGACACATACATTTTCAATTCACACAGAGTTTAGATAAACAACATTATCTTTATATTCTTGAAGTTTTGTGGCAGTTGAATGTGATTAAAATTCATTTTCAACATCCTGTAATATCACAAATGTATAGTCATACTTTGGAACAGATGTTAATTGATATTTTAGTATATTTTGCAGGATTTTGATAAACTATCATCAGAATATAAAAAGTTGGAATTAAATTATTCATCACTTTTGAAAACAGCAAGAGCGGAAATTGATAGGAAAACTAAGATGATAACTACATTAAATTTGGAGTGAGTAATAATTGTTATTAAGATGTTAACACATTTATATTGCTTTTTCTAAATGTTATAATCTTTTAATCATATATTGTGTATTACATCTTTCTCTTCTTCTCAATCTCAATCTTTAATAATGTGTATTATAATGTCAATTTCTAGGAAGGATCAATTAGTTCTCAATTCATTGCATAACAATAGAAGGTTACTTTCAACAAAAATTTTACACAATACAAATCGTGCTAAGGAAAGTATACGAAAAGCAGATAAAGAGCCGCCTAAAGAAACAGTTCTGGAAAAAATAAAAAATGATGTTAGCATTATTAAATCAAGTGATAAAATTGATTCTGGCATACAAAACAATGAAAGGTATGTTTTGAGTTTGTGTATTGTTTTCAATAATGGATGTAAAATTATTTATTTTAGGATGCATTGGGATATTTTATTATTACTATATATGTATCATCATGCCAGTTCGTTAACAGGGTAGACAGAGAGTGCCCAGTACAAAATATCTCTATCCTTACAGACAGATGTGCTTCCTCTACATTCAGCAATCTCTTCAAATATGCACACTGGCATTTTATTTATGTTTGGTTTTCACATCACAGGCTGTCTAATTTGAGTTCCGCTGGTTACTGTGAAGTTATACCGAGGTGTTATTGTTATTGTGTCACTACAAAAAACCTTTTGCTGATAACTTACACTTTCTGTTCAGTGGAATACAATTTAATCTAAAACTCCATAAATTAGTTGACTGCCTCATTGGTTGTGTTAGTTGCAAGTGTGACTGCTGATCAAGAAGTCCTGGGTTCAAATCCCGGGTTGAGTACTATTGGATTTTTTAAAATTAGAATTTATATGGCAATAGACTCACCACCTATTCCATATTGGAATGTAAACATAACTGGTGAAACGTGGAAGTTCACTACACTCCTCTGCCTCTTCGGGGATGACAGGTGTAATGTTAAGTTCCATAAATTAGCTGATCAGAATTCATTTTGAATC
>DWEH01000854.1:0-10477 GCA_018245815.1 Apyrrothrix aesculapus
ACTGAAATGATTTAATGATTTGAAATAGCCGCATTCGTATTTTCACATTTTCATAGTTGTAAACTTACCTATCAGTAAGGAAACTAGCATAAACATATAACGTATCCCCATGCTTGTGATATTCCTTTAATTAGTATATAATTACATTTAAAAATCTATGCATAATAAACATAAAACCTCAGAATACTCGGCTTTGGGTGGACAGTGGGCATGGACACACCTGAGACTTTTCGTTTCGCGTTCATTTCACTGTCAATTGTCGTTTAAAAAAAATTCTAACCATGCTTTTTTCACTATTCAGCCAGAACAACGTAAAACGAGCGTTTGTTGAAAGATCTTAAAATGCAATAGAATTCAATTGACCAATACTGATATAAAATAACTGTAATAGTTTTAAATAATGTGTGAGATAACGTAGGTATAGTTAATATAATAAAAGCATCTGTATAAGTAAACTTTTAAACATTTTATCATTTAAACATTTTATAATAATTTTATCTTTTAAACATTTTATCAAACTTTTATCATTATAAGTTGCCAAAATGAGTAGCTTGGCAAAGATGACAAAGAATACAATATGTATATTTTAGAAGCGACGTCAACCGGTCAGCGCAAGCACACTTCTTTAGTTCGCATAGTTGCAAAAATGGAATTGTTGCCAAATTATCATTAGATAAGTACTTATCAATTACTATTACTTAATGTTACAACTAATTGTACGTGCCAAAAATTTACGAAACTTCTTCCGATTTTATGTGACCCACGAAAAGACAAACAAGTCTTTGTGTCAAAAAAGACGTTGATATCGATGCTGTGGTTGACAATGTAATGACAATGACAACTCTGTAATAAGTATGTCAAGCGCTATTGGTTATATGAGGGTGTTGCGTGTAAGTTTGTTGTTGCACGTGTGATCAATCACGTTTGTAGCTATCCCGTAAAATCGAAGAGGTTGAAGCCGATACATAGATGTAAGTATTCTGAAACAACAAAAACAAAATAGTGTTCCTGCATTTTGACATACTGTATCGATTATTGGTTAGAAGTTGTACTATTTGTTTATATTTATGCGCATCAGGTGTTCCGTCAGTCTTATTTGGGTTATTGTTATATCTTGTTAACTAAATTTTTACATAAGCTTAATTTCTTCATAAAATGTCATTGCTATATGATCTCATTTGGTATTATTAAATGAAATTCAGGTTGACGACCTCTTCAAAATTCTGTATTATAAAGTTCTCAAATATATCAAATGCATAACAGACATTTTGTTTACATCATGGTAGGATGGAAGATGTGCTGTATGCTAGGTCCATATATCTTGTCTGTGATCATCACCAAGTGTATCTCTATCTTATAAAATTTTATGCTGATTACATTACAGATTCCAGTATTCACAGAAATTCCATATCGGTAACTACAAAGGCCCGTATATAATTATGGTTGTATTCACTTGTGGGTACTGTGGGGAGTCAGTACAGAAGCCGAAGGTAGAAAAGCATTATCTAACAAAATGTAGGAACCGCAATCCTAATTTGTCGTGCATGGATTGTTTTAAGGATTTCCTGTAAGTATGTGACCATTTTGCTATAATTCTTTTTTTTATCGTAACATCACGCCTGTAATCCCCGAAGAGGTAGGCAGAGCTTTTTTTTGGTAGGTAGGCAGAGCAAGGCAGGCTCTTTTTTATATTCATAAAAATTTATGACTAACCTTTGAACACTAGTAGTCTCTTGTTGACTGCTGAAGAACAGTAGTTGTTATATTCAGTGCTTAAAGTGTTAAGGTCTATCCAGCTTTCTCTGTCCTATCCATTACAAGGCATTTTAAAGTTATGATAGTGTTCTCATACTTAGTCAACTTTAAAAAACTTAACTAATAGATGTTAGTAAGTATGTCTTTATTAATTTATATTTCAGTACTTTTAAAGTCATACAGTGGATCTCTGGGAATCCAACAAATGTTATGCACGGCAATGACAGACTATTGAGTTTGTCGGATTATAGAGTACTGGCTAAGACCTGTAAATCTGGAATTTATTTGGAAAAAAAGTTCCTTGTTATCCAATCAATAACAATGACGGCCAATAAGGTGGCCTAAATTGAATGACATTACTAATGCTATGGAACTTACAAAAAATAATAACTAAACTTATTTAAGTTAGGAAATATTTATGTTCAAACAAATGTACATCATCATTATTGGGGGTGTCCTTCTCTATGATTGCCATGGTGTGGACTCAACTCCAGAACACATCTACTCCATCGGTTATCGGTTCTGTGACAGATGTGATCAGCCCACTGCCATTTCAGCTTGCTAATCCTTAAGGATTAAGTTAAGTTACTAACTACGAGCAACAAATTAATGAACAATGAACAAATATTATATTAGTGAAGATTTGCCAAAATGTATATGTATAACTGTGTGTAGTAGTCATTGGTTGTGTTGGTGGTATGCGTGACTGCCGATTGAGAGGTTGTGGGTTCAAATCTGGGTCGGGTACTATTGGTTTTTTCGAACTTCGATTTTCCAGTAGAAATTTCTAATAGTAGCTCAAAGTCTGGATTTGTGCCTGGTGTATGGCAATAGATTTACCACCTATTCCATAATGGGACGTAAACATAACGTGAAATGTGGGAGTGTACTACACTCCTCTGCCTATCTCTTTGGGGATTACAGGCGTTACGTTTCTAAGTATAGTGACAGGCATCTCGGATTACAGGGAGCGCTGGATTATACAGGGGCCAGATTACTGGAGTCCACTGTATTTCCGAAATATAATCTAAGTGATTTCACCCCCACATGCTCACAACTATAAACAATATAGCATGATCAAAAACAAATGTTCATTAATAAATCCTTTTATATTGTCAGATAACCCTAGTATATAATAGTTACATGTGCATTGCATAAAGGTGCCTCAGGGTCCCTTTGTGCTTGCCCTCTTTGTATCAATTGTATCATTCCACATGTTGGGTCTACTAATTTGAATATTGAATATAAAATGTGTGAGCTGTATTGTTTACAATTCCTGATTGGTCAATATTGGTACTATATAACACAGTCATAGTTGTGCTATGTATGTATAGTAAAAATAACGTAAATAATACATATGATCATTTATAGTGTTGTGCTTTGGGTAAAATATTTATTATTTACTCATAATTGTCACTAACAGTTTCTAGGTAAATTGCAATATATATTTATTTCATAGTAAATTTGAGTTTTCAAATAGAGGCCAGATATATATGTTTTTTTTTAATGTTAATTAATGTGTCATTCAAACTGAATGCTATATTATATATATTAGTTGAATACTCATTTCACAATTTGCATAATTTCAGTGGGAAGGACTATGAAGCTCATATAAAATGTGTAACTGAAGCAGAACGTTACTCAGGTAAAGGTTACATCTCAAAGGAGAAAAAGGGTGAAAAGAAACAAAATGCATGGGTTGAAATGTTACAGTCTGTCTTAGATGAACAAAAAACTGCTTCTAGAAATGTGCTTAGGATAATTGAAAACATTAGTAAACACAATAATACTCCCAGGAAAAAGCCAAAATTCATTAATTTTGTTAAAAATGTCTGTGGACATAAAACAAATCCAAAAGATATTGACCAAGCTTGGGATTTGATATCCGTCAAACTTGCAGCTTTATCTAACACCAATGTACAAAACAAAAATCAATCTGAAAGTGATGAAACACCCATAGCAAATGGTCATTCTAAAAATGCAGACCTTAATGGTGACAGTGAATATTGCAAGAAAGAAGAATTAAATGGAAATGCAGAAGACAACACTGCTGAAACCTTAAATGGAGAGGATACTAAAGCTGAAAATGGTAAAGAAGTTAATGGAGAAAAAGGACATGAGACTAATATTGAAAATGGTGAGGAAGTTGAGGACGCAAAGGAAGCAGATGAAGTACCTGTTGATAAAAAATTGACCAAAAAACAGCGAAAGGAGGAGAAGAAACGGAAGAAGTATGAGGCAGAATTACAGAGTGCTGTGTTGCCACCTGCTGAAACAGAGGTAGGAGAAAATCCAAAAACAAAGAAGGATAAGAAGAATAAAAATAAGTCAAATGCTGAAAATAATGAGAATATTGCTCCAGCAGATGCTAAAAACAAAAATAAGAAACGCAAACGCCAAGATACACTTGGTGCAGTATCTGACTCAAATGATAATGGACAAAATGGTGCTGAAGTGAAACCAGCAAAGAAGGAAATAGAAAAGAAAAAAATAAAGATTGATGGGGAAGATACAGCAGATGAAAGTGTTTGTCTTCATGATCAAAATGTCGCTAAAACTGAAGATATCAGTGCTAACAGTGGCAAATTCAATTGGCACACTGTGATTATGTCTGTTTTGCAGAAGAAAGGTAACGAAGTGCCTTTTAAACGTCTTCAAAAGAAGGTTTTAGCTGAATATGTTGAAGCCACAGGGAATGATGTAGATGATAGGATTGCAGATAAATTTATTAAGAAACTAAAAAGTGCTCCTAATGTAAGGGTAGACAAGAACAGGGTGCTGCTTCTGACAGATGATTAAGCTTATTGAAATAAAAACTGCTGTCATAAGCTTTGATATAGAATAGACTGATAAGTACTCTATAATTAGTTTAGGTAATTTTTGGATATACATGTGACTACATGTGATAATCTTTTTTTCTTTTTTCAATATGCCTCTTGCGCTGCCTAAGAGAACATGTATTTTCCTTATACTTCCTATTGTTTATTTTTTATGAAAGTCTTAATGAGCAATAAATATATGTAAGTCTTAACATAGGCATAGCAGTGCTGGCTTTAAAATAAATAAAAGCTATGTGTGACCAAATAAACTGTTATTTTTTTTAAATAATAGCTTAGCGACTTTTAAACAGATCATTTGTTTTTTGTAAACAGATAATTGTCATATTATGTTTTCTATAGAAGCCTTTTCGCCTATGTTTATCGCTTATGACTATTAATGCCACTAGGAAACTTGCAATTATGTTTTCAATTATAAAAATATGTACATTGCTGGTGCTAAAAGTTTAAAAAAATTTTTGATGGACATGCTAGCCATTAATCTTTTGGTGTGATGGAATTTATGTATATCAATATGGGTAGGCATTACTCCATTTGGTTCAGGTCCTGTGTAGAAAAAAAAACCATCTTATTTCATCCATTTTTTAATCCGCGATGGATGTTGTGCGAAAATAGTATAGTAAACTTTTGTGTGGTGGAACATGCCAACTAAAACTGTCCTCAGTTTATGTCAATTAAACATTGTTTTGTAATCGTTTAACCATCTTTTAATTATTAGTATTATGTCATCGCGTCTGATCCCTTACCTTATCCATATTTTGTTTTTAGAAAACTGTCTATATAAATGGGTGCTCTAAAATCGTGCAAATTGTCAGGTGGTCGTAGAGCATCGGTTACCAGTCATATCCAGTCGGTTGTCAGTGTTCCCGCTCGGCTCAGCTGTCAGTCAGTTAAGGAAATACGCTATCTGCCTGCACTAGAATTACATTAACAGAAATATTGTTTTCACATCAAATTAGACATTTAAGTACCTTTGGAGGCATTAAAGGAGTGTTATCACTTGAATGAGGATCTTCTTTTTTATATGTAAGGCATTTACAACCAGTTTAATCAAAAGTTTCCTTCTCTCTTATAAGGTGGCGTTGGTAGTTGGAGAATATGCGCTAATTGGCATTTTCAACTCCTAAATATTCCAAAGTGTTCTGTATGGCTGGGTGCGGGTGGACAGAAACCTGTCTCTATAATGGGCAGTATGACTTGAGAGCAAACGATCTGTGGAGAATAATTTTGAAAGCCCTCCAGAATATCTTTGTTGTGAGGGTGTCAGGTGGACGCCCTATATTCCTATAGGAGGTTGTATTCGATCTAGAGACTTATGTTCCCCATCCACATAATAGTGCTGGCAAAAGAATCACATACACCTTACATTTTTCCTCAGGACCGGGAAAATCTTTCATTACCCAAACCTATCTGATTCCTGTGTGAATTTCGACGTGCAATTTTGAACCATCCTATAAACTAACGCCCGTGTCTGGAATCTACGTCAAAAACTGACGGATGTATAGTTATTATTCATACCTATATACTGGTTAATTTTTTTTGTTCTCTAAGAAATCTCTTTGTAATTCCGAAGAAAATGTAAGCACGTAAATGACCATGGTGTGTAAAGTATAACAAGGCAAGACTTTGTAAAGAGCAGAGGTCGTATATCCCTAGTGCCATAGTGACAAACTGTTTGCGATGCGTTCTTACATTTCCTAGCACGCTCTCACTCCCCGCGTTAAATCTGCACCCCAGTGCAACTTGAAAATATTTTTAGAATGGCTGAAGTTCGATAATCAAGAAGAGTTAGTGGTAAACATGCTTAATATCGTAAGTATGTTGATCACTAATAAAATTAATGTAATTCGCTTCGTGTCGTACTAATAAAAATAAATAAGAGAAGTGTAGCTATTATGAATGTTTAAAGGGGTTGATGGCAATAATATGTTTACTGATTGCTATTTGCTATCGCGTGGCCTTTTCCTGGCATGCTTCGGTTCGTGCCCCGTAAAGGATCGTCGGACTCGAACAAAGATCGCTACAGCGTTAAGCGCGTGTACCATTAATCATTTCCATTCATCAAACGCTTGCCAACATTTTTTGTGTTCTGCATTTTCTAAAGTAAGATTAATGAAGTAAACGTAACATCACGCCTGTAATCCCCGAAGAGGTAGGCAGAGGAGTGGACACTTCCACGTTTAACCAGTTACGTTTAATGAAGTAGTTTTTGGAAATGCTAAACTCGATGCTTTGACCACTTTCGATTCATAAACATTGATTTATTTATTATGTATATCTATTGATCGTAGTTCTCGTGATCCCATTACAGTAAGATTGACAGAAACGCGTATGTAATACTCCTATTTCCAGACTTGTTTGACCGTGTGATTGATGTATGGGTAAACCCCATTGAAACATAAAGAAATGTTGCTTGAATTTTTCTATGTGCTGAATCAGGGTTATTGAACCTTATTCAAGAAATAAGATCAGATTTTAGTTTTAATATTCGTTCGCAATATTTCCTATAGGTGGTATATTGTTGTAAGAAAGTTATGAGGCCAAAATGACTAATGTTTCTTTATCTGTTACAACATAAATACTGTTATGTAATGTTACATAATTTTTGTTACTTTCATTCGTTATCCTTTAGTAGTGTGTTAGTTTTACTTGTGGTAATTATGCACCGATGTGTATTTTCATATCTGCGATTGATTAGTACCTACCTAATACCTGCAGTTGAAGAAAAGGTCCAATTGACGATTGTTTTATATCCACCGAACGTGAGCTGGCATGAGTTTCAAACCTTATGCACGACGAACAGACAATGTATGTTACAATGTAACCTTTATACGGGTGGAATAAACTATGCATGGTGGTTTTATGTTCCTAGAAACATGTTATGATATGACGAACAATGTTACCCCAAAATATGGCAATAAACCTGCGCATATTGCCTCGTCAGACCCGCAATGAACTATAAACACGGCATGGCATCGTTTTATGGGACTCTACCTTGTTATCCAGGGGTTTATCGTTCTCGGTTAGCTTTGAAGAGTGAGAGACATTGTACCATTCTAAAATTATCAAATTTCCTATTGTACACTTTGTTGGATTGTTGCAGTCTCAGCAACATTCAAGTATGACACTATGCTAATGCTTCTATTTTGAAGAATTGACTTTTTTATACTTTATCCCCACGCCGCATCGCTACGGGGTAGGGAGAGCGCGAGTGTTAATAGTCTATACTTACGGTCTGATGTGTTTTTCAGCTTTAATGACTCTTTTCATGCATGGCATGCCCGTTTCGCAGACTTCTGACTCACCTAACCAGTGTCTGTCCTATTTGGTCGAGACATAGATGATCGATGGTGTCTGGTACCCCTCGGGTGCTGCATCTCGCTCGCTTTAAAAGGATGTGGTAGTTCCTCTTATGTTTGATATAGTCTAACTTAGCCCTCAGAGGAAGTTAATTTTGCAGATGAGTTCAAGGTTAATATTGGTGTCGGGACGAGAAAAGAATACATTCTCCGACCCATGTTGGGGTACCATGGTGTCGTAATGGTGAATACACTGGGCTGGCGGATCGTGGTACGGCGCAGTATACATAGGCACGGCCGGTTTAGCCGCCTACGGGCAGCAGCGTGCACCGCGAGCTGCAACCCACTTGGCTTGCTTAATAACTTGCTTATGTTAACTATGTATTGCATGTGCAGAGGAAAAGCTTTAAAAATATCGGAAGTAAAAATATACTTTCCTTACAACATTTCTTTGTAAACAATGTTATTCGTTCCAATTGTTGTAGATAAAATATATACATTATCTGGGTACGTAATATGAGAGCAAGCGACGTACATATAGTTGACCGTCACTGAACACATAGTGCTTATAAAAATTGTTATTTTTAAAACTAGTAACCATATTAAATTAAGATATCGTAATATTTCTTTTAGAATACAAGTGTCTACGAAATAAAACTTAGAAGTCTTAATTGAAATTTATTCAGTAGTTTTTCTGTGATGCGCGCACAACAGCAGACCTTTATCATTTTTTGATAACATTTGTATAAATTATTATGCTTTATCATACAATAGTACAATAGTCTCTGTTCACTGCTAAAAATTATCATGACCGACCAATATTTCTTTTACCTCATTTGTCCTGATTAGGATTGATTATTTGTTGTATGAAGTTGCAACAGTATTTAAATATGATGAAACCTTATACGTGTGTGGTGTTCGAACAGATTGAAAAGGTGGTTTGCTTATACGTCGACCATAATAAGAATTACGAGTATATTTAGCTTTGTTTCTTGTGTACTCCTTGAATTCTAGAATAAAGCTAGAATAAATAAATTAAATAAATCTATCTGGAATAAAATTGCTTGCTTAAAATTAAACGTACGTAAAATTACGCCTGTAATCCCCGAAGAGGTAGACAGAGGAGTGTAATACACTCCTAGGTTTCAACAGTTACGGTTACGTCCCAATATGGAATAGGTGGTGAGTCTATTGCCATACACCGGGCACATATCCAGACTCCGAACCACTACTAGAAATCTCTACTAGAAAATCTGAGTTAGAAAAATGCAATAGTACCCGACCCGTGATTTGAACCCAGGACCTCTCGATCGGCAATCGCGCTTGCAACCATCAAGACCATCGTGGCAGTTAAAATTACTATATGATAAATATACGTACAGGACGAGGGAAATTTCATCCTTTCATTCAACGCCTGAGAAATTAAGTGAATATTTCCCCTTATCCCTGCTACATGGATAGTTAAGAAAGTTTATCAACCATGGTCATTCATTCGATTGCTGCAACCGGTATCACTTGACAGATCGTTTGTGACATACCAGCGCATCAGGGCTATGAGCGCATTTGCAAGTAAACCAAAATAGTCAAAAAGAAGGCAATATAGAGGTCAAAAAGCTCTTGTGTTAAACAACCTGCTCAAAATCGAGTATGATCTCATGAATTTAGCATTTAAAAGGGTCTAAATGATTAAGGCCTCGCTTAATAAATTGGCGGATGTATAGAGACCGAACGCTTCTAAAGATTAGATGTATACAAAAGAAACAATTCCAACATTTCAAGGCCATCGAGAGAATTAGATTCGCTTGACAAACCTATGATAAACTTTATTTATTTATTTAGTCTTTATTGTTAACCTAAACCTAGGCTAGAAAGGGCGACTTAATGTCTAATGGCATTTTTTTATTAACGTAATTCAATTTAAAATAAATTAATGCCGCCAGTAATTGTAAATAAATTCTTCGTATTGAATTCCTAAAACAAGTATACTATAAATATAATACAGCTACTTTATACTTATTAGTAACAGACATGCCAACCGCTTGAATTTTCGTGGACATTGTAGACCTCTTCCAATTTATAAGTGTCTAGCAACATAGTATGTAGTTGAGGGACACTCGTAATGTGACTTGAAACATGTTTTGTATTACTGTTTCTACACTTCCTGAAAGGAGGGTTCTATTTATATCTTTTTCTTTTAATATCCCGTTTTGTAGAAAAAAATGGTAGTAGGTAACTGGATGAATTTTCTAAGTATTAAGTGAATGTTTTTTTCTATGCTTAGAAACACAGTAAAATACAAATCATAGTTGTATTAACTGTTAGTGCTAACTTATTATATTGTTTCGTATTACATTGTATTAGAAAATTAGTAAAAGCTAGTTGTGCATATATGCAGTCCCCTTATACCCAGATCTGGTTATACCTGACCTTAAAAATATATTATAGTAAAAATCGAATTTAATATAGGTACTTGTAGCATACATTTGTCATACAGTCAAAGGAGAGCATAGCGGGCGCACTATTCCTGTAAAGGGACAAGGTAGCGCAGCGAATCTGCGCTTAAGCATCAGGCCACACCCACTGTTC
>DWEH01000855.1:0-10476 GCA_018245815.1 Apyrrothrix aesculapus
CCAGCGGTGCACCGTGCTTCGGATCCAGCTAGCCTCCATGACTGGGCATTCAGTGCGAGAACAATGAGACGTCTTAAACCATCCATCAACGTATAACAACTGTTCAGACCCATCTCTCTGATCGGCTTCAGGGATCTTCATAACGAAACATACGATCTACTTCACGTTGTCTTAGATCCCTTGTCTTAGATTCGTGAAGACTTTCCGAAATGTATATGTACAATTAATGATAGGCATGTCGGATTACAGGGGGCGCCGGATTAAACAGGAGCCGGGTTACGGCGGTGCACTGTATTACCATCAATATATATTTTAACACATCAACTCTTGGCAGATCATATGTAGAAATAAGATATTCAGTGGGAATATAAAATGCTCTGAATCAAGAATTAACTTACACACTAAAGATTTAATATTGATAAAAAACTATGATGAAGATAATTAAATACCAGATTATTCCCCATCTATTTTTCACTTGTATAACAAAAAAAAGAAAAATTTAAAATGACTAATAAATACACATGTGATCTTTTACCTGATTTCAAATTCATTTTTTCTTTCATTTCTTCTGCTTCCTTAGCTTCGCGACGTTGTTTGGCATGACGCCGATTTCTTTTTCTTGCTGGTTCATTAATAAAGATTTCGTATTCAGGTATTTCTTTATTTTCAATCATACCCTGTAGTATGGAAATTAGAGTTTAGTAATGCATGTTGGTAATAAAATTACATAATTATCAACAACATCCTGTTTGATAGTGTGACAGAATATGCTTAATGCAAAAATGGTGGTCATCACAATCCTATATGAGGGGTGGTCCAAAAGTTACGATAATTGGATATTTCTAATACACATAAAATTTCATAAAAATATATTTAGTAGCTGCCTTGAACCATCAGTAGTTCACAGGGTAAAAATAATATAAATCAGCTATCATTTCTAAAAGATACATTCATTTGAATACAAGCAGTTGAGGTGATAACACGAAAATGGAAAAAAACGAAGAGTTTTATCATAAAATGGCTCTGTTTGAAAAAAAAAAAACCAACAAAGACGTCCACACCACCTTGGTGGAAATTATAGGGATCTCTACTCCTTCATATTTCACAGTTGCACGCTGGTGCAAGGAGTTTAAGCTGGGCAGAACATCCACAGAAGACAAACATCGTGTAGGCCGCCTATCCACCTCATTCATAGAAGATAACGTCAGAAAAATTGAAGATATCATGTTGACAGATTGAAGAGTAACCATCCGACATTTAGTGGAGGTCACAGGGATCAGCATATGGCAGCATTCAATGAATCATTATCGAGGAACTGACAATGAAGAAGGTGTCTGCCCAGTAGGTGCTGAGAATGTCAACCGAGTATTAAAAGAAACAATGAATTAACATTTCTAGTGTAGACCTTCAAGTGGAAATATACCAGACTGACCAGAAAATTTTTCTAGCGAGATATGTGTATATGGAAGAAACATTTATTCATCATTTTGATCCCAAGATTAAACAACATCAAGGACTTGGAAGGGACTTCGTCACCGACTCTGAAGAAATTGAAACTTTCAAGCTCAGCAAGGAAGGTTATGGCCCATGGTTTTTGGGATGCCAAGGGAATTATTATGGTAGAATATTTGGAAAAGGGAGCCCTACAATAACAGGCTCCTACTATGCAGACCAAATAAGAAATCTGAAACAAGCAAAAGTCCTGTTTCATCAAGACAATCCTCAATTAACAAAGCTCAAGTTGCAATGGCTGCTATTCAAAAAGCAGGTTTCGAATTGCTTGAACATCCACTCAATTCTCCCGATCTAGCTCCCAGTGACTTCTATTAACTTCAAGAGTCAAAAATCAGCTCTGGGCAGAAAATGTGAAAATGATACAAGGTCTTACCCGCTGTTGAGCAAGATAAATCTTTTTTTCTTTAAGGAATTCAAGACTAAGGAAAAAGATGGAGCAAATATGTATCAACCTGTAAGGTGACTACAGTGAAAAATAAAAATATTTATAAACAATAACAGTTGTTTGATATAGTTTTTATCATTACTTTTGGATCACTACTTGTACATTAGTGATGAGCTATGAAAGGATAATACATTAACAGTTGATCTGGATATCACCTCTCTTTTACATCAAGTATGGGAATCAATTATGATGAGCAGTGAACATGATGAAGTGAGAACTGCACACTGTCTATGGAATGATGTTGATTCATAATACATTTTTTCTTTTAAATAAGAAGTCATTATACTTACCATTAAAATTTCCCTAATTCTGGGCTCATTTTCATTTTTAACGAACTGCACATGATTTACTATATAATCCATGTCACCTTTGCCTGCTACATATGCTATTTTCAAATCTTGCTTTTCCTCTTCAGAACCTGCAAATAGAATTTTTTATTTGTATATATATATTTTAAGAATAATATACACATTTGATACTAATGGTACACTGGTGTTCATTTAAATGACACGGCATTGCTTTATAATAAATTTCTGTTCTATGTATCAGTTATTTAGCTCTCTATTCAGAAGTTCAGGATATCTTATCACATCCAAAGATCATAGGCAACTGTGGTCACTTGTTGCTACATCACGATTATTTCCTACTAGTGTAAAAAATATGTTTTCCAATTCAGAAGTTTCTAGAGACAGTAGGCTAGTGTTTCCCAACCTTTTTTGTGCCATGCCCCACCCTTAACATTTCTAAAAAATTTATGCCCCCTATACATAATTTTTAACATTAAAAAATTGATTTGTCCACTTAAGAAACATAAATGATAGGTTTTAGGAAGAAATCAATGAACTTTTTATCAAAACACAGTAAGTAAAGTTTTAAAACAATGAAAAACTGAATTTCAAATTTGAAACAATTTTAATAATCATTTTAAAAAATTAAATTAATGTGATCCTTGCGCTTGGTGCTTGCTGCATAGAGATTATATATTACGCTCCAATTTAGTTAGCTTTAATCTCAAGGCTCCATGTTGTGTTATATCCAGTCGATTTCTTTTTTTTATCTGTAAATCATTTACAGCACTAAATCCACATTCAGCTAAATATGAAGATGGAAACGGTAGTAACAGTTTTCTTGCAAATTTGCTTGCATTTAGATATTTAGTTTCTGTTTCTTCACAAAGCCATGATGCCATCACTCCTTTTATTCTAAATAAAGTTTTTACTGACTCATAATTTTACAATTCTGAGAGTACTTCTTGATACTGCATATTAGATATATCAAACAAATTCACTAATATTGGCTGCATCATCTGCTGCATGTTGGGAAATCAAATTTTTTTAAATCAGAAAATGTTTCTTTTAAATCAGCAGATAGAATATTGTAATGATTGACAATAACAAGTAAAGCGGTATCAGTTACTTCACATTTTTGGAGCCAATGAAAGTTCAAAGTTTGTTGTTAATATGTTTCTGATATAACTAAATTGGTAATGAAACCGAATATCTTTGCTTTTACAGCGACAAGTGTTTTATTTTTGTTCCTTCAAGTTACTTATTTAATATATTTAGTATTTCAAATATATTGGGTAAATAACTTACTAATGCTTTACCATCGATTGTTAACAGATACTAAAAATATACTAAGAGTGTCAAACAGTTCCATAAATCTTTTCAAGCAGTTTCCTTTAGATAGCCATCTTACTTCAGTATGAAATAGTCTCACATGGTCTTCATTTTGTTCTTCACAAAATAACTTGAAAAGAGGCTCACATTTGGCACTAGCTTTGATAGCATTAACACACTTTATTACTGCATTTAGCACTTCATTTAGAACAGGCGAGATATTTTTAGCTACCAAGTTTTCCCTATGAATAACACAATGTACAAGAATCATTTCTGGATTTGCATCTTTCAACAATTTTAAGGAGCCATTTTTCTGGCCCATCATATTAGGGGTGCACTCTACAGCACAAGATGTTATGTTTTCCATTGGTATATAATTGATATCTAGGTAGTTTTTTAAGTTATTATATATATTTTGAGGTAGTGGTGGTTTTCAATCTTTTACAAAACAACATTTCTTCAGCAAAATGTCTTTCATCAATATATCTTACATAAGTTATCAACACTGACTCAGTCTCTCAAAGTTGATTCATCCATTTGCACTGAGAATTCTCTTGTTTTCAGCTTTTCAACAACTTGTGTTTCGATGTCTTCACTCATTTCGTCTATTCTTCTGCTGACAGTATTGTTACTGAGTGGCATAGCTATTACATCCTTGTCATCTTTTTCCAGATCCGTTTTAATAAATGCTGATATTGACGGTTTTATCAAATTCTCTCCTATAGTGTGATTTTTTCCAGCTTTAGCGATTAATGAAGAATACTGATAGCTATCTTCAAAAAGACGATTATCAGTTGAAGTACGAGTGGTGAATAGACTCTAATATTGCCCTTTTTTCAAAATTTTTCTTCAATGTTTTGAAGTAACTCAAATCTGAATTAATATGAGCACTATGTTTCCCCTTCAAATGCGCCTCAAGACGACCTCGTTTCATTGATTCGTTGGTCAAGCATTACTGGCATAAAAGACAAAAAGGCATCCACTCATCCTGAACAGCGGGTATGAACCCAAATTTTAAATATTCCTCTGAATATTAACGAATTTTTTTCTTGCTTGCACCACTCATTTTATTATGGGCTAAAAAACAATAAAAGAACAAAAAAACGAATATTAAAATATGTGTTGAAATTAATTCAATATGACAGAGTAAATGTATACTAAAGAAACATATTTATTTAAATGTACATAACACATAACCGATATTTCTTCCACTTGACATAATTTTCTGTAATGTTAAATGCTTCTAAAATTAAAAAACATATAAATTAAATCAAATACTCACCAATGATATTTTCACAATATAATAAAAATATATTTATTAAATCAGAGATTAATTGACGGACACTTATTTCAAATTAACACCAACTGAATGATGTGAAACACTACAGAAGTTGGGTTGGGCCAATTAGGTGCAAACAATGGTGTTTTTTTAGCAAATATTAAAACGTTCGGGGTTCCTTGCGACTGCCGGTATACTCCTCGGAAAATACCTGACAAAGTTTACTTGACAACTCTAATTGCCCAGGTGATATTTTGGTAACGTCAAATGAAATTATACCTAATAAATAATTACAGCATTTATTTGAAAATTTAGTTTTTTTGTTAATTTTGGCACCAATATCCAGCATTACATTTAAATGGCCCGGAGCAGGAGGGTTAAAATCGTGTTGAGTCCATTTTTTAATTACCCCCCCTTTACTATCAAATTTCCCCCCTGTGGGGTGTGGGCCCCACATTGTGAAACACCGAACTAGACTGTCTTAGTGGTCGAGTTTTTGGAAGTGCAAAATTACAGAGATTAAGCATCACTTAGTACCAAACTTATAGCAGCTGATCTACAAAACTAATGGTGTTTCTAAGTATGAAGGATAAAATAAACAGGCCTAGTTCTTATTGTTAAGAATTGTCAAACTTTGTCAGAAGCTGTGGGATAAAGTTAATTAATATAATGACTTTGTCAAACCAACATAGAGCAGTAAGGCCTAGGTTTCCCTAACATGTGTAGACTCACCAAATAAAAATGAAACAAAAAGTACAAGATGAAGCATCAGTTTCATAGGCACTTTGAAATTTCAACAGACAGTGAGGTAAATCAGACAAAAGACCATAATACTTAATCAGTCTGTGTCTGACATGTGAACCCCAACAACACATTTGTTTTTAAACAAAGCAAACAACTAGTCTCTACAGTGATGCTAAGCGACAGCTGCTACCAATATTTTAAGATATCCATATGGAACGTAAATATTATAATTATGTCTATGTGGATTTGATATCACTATTTTTGTTCTTACCAGTATATTCTTTTTCATAAGCTTCAATGTCTTTAACAGTGATTTCCTTGAATAGCATCCTCCAGTACACCAACCAGTCATTATCTTCAATGACATCTTCGTCGTCAGCGTCCACACAATTCGTTTCATCATATCGAGCTCTTTGGTTCTTGTCACTGAGTATCTTATGAATACTACTGAGGACTTTAAACTTTTCAGTGGCTTCTAATTTCTCATCTTCGCTTACTCGGTCTGGGTGAACTATAAGTGAAAGCTTACGATAGGCCGTCTTGACTGAAATTTAGAAATTTTTTGTTAATTCACGCAGCTGTAACTAAACTCCGTATGTTTTAGGTACAGCAATGGTAAAATTGCTTGTTGATTTGAACCTTAAAATGAACTATAATATATACCTTCCTTTTCTGTGGCATTTTTGGAGATTTGCAGAATTTCATATAAATCAGTAGAGTTATAATAACGTTCGCACTGCTGTAAGAGCCCCATTATTAAATTTAACACCGTTTAAAAATAATTATAAAAGCTGTTCTCATAAGTTTTTATATTGTGAACTAATTTTAATAATTATGTAAAAAAATAAACGTTACCAAATACCAATTAAACGCTTTTGCCGGTAAACCTAGTACATTAGTGACAATTGGTGAGTTAACGTTAAACGTTGTATTGACATTCTAGAGTATCGACAAAATGTTCTTGTTTTTAAATAAAGGATCCTAGCATATGAAGTCCATCTTTAAATCAAATATTTTTGATTAGGACTTCAAAAGCATTTTGAATATTTAGTGGTAAGAGAAAAAAATATATTTCAATTTTAATGGCACTATGGTAGATGGTAAAGTTCAGTGAACATTTTTACGGATATCGTAGTAAAATCTAAATTCACGTTAGGCTACGATGTTATAGTTTTCTGTATATTTAAACGTTAACAAATAATGGTTAAAGAGCATTTATAGTAATTTATTGACTTTTACTTATAAACCTCACTTGGATTAGCTTTTTTAAAGTTTTCCGCCGAAATGTACAATAAGTTTTTCTTTAATTGTAACCATGTATTTTTACTTGTTTACCTTACGCTTCTCTTTTTGTCCAACTACTGTAACAATGTTCACGCATTTTCTGAAGAATTGTAAATTATACTATATAAACACTTGAGTTTTGTAACAGCTATGGTCAAAATAATGTCAAGTTCAATATTTTGTTATCGTCAACTAATAACTAATAATTTGCTTTTCTTTATTGATAAACGCAACAAGAACTAATTAGAAATGCCTTTTACGACAAATAAAATTATTTACCAATGCATGCGAATATTAGAAGGCTGTCGGAAGAAATAAAAAAATATGAGTTGATTGAGAGCATGATTTTCATTACGACAACATAATAAATTTAAATAAGAAGTTATTAAAAAACATAGCGAACTGTTTTAATGTCTCCGACTTGGATAACGCCATAGACGATGCTATGGGTTATGCAATTTTAAATAACAAAATCTATAACCTCCCTTCCTTTTGTTTCATTAGGTTAAAAAAATATTGAGTCATCTATTGACGAGAGAAGTAACAACAATCGATATAAGTATAGATTTTCGGTATTAAGTCATAGGCGTGTCACTTAAAAGCTTTCGTAAAACGTTACATTTTTAAAATAACTGTTACTGAAAATGTATAAAGAAATCTGCTATGGTTTAATGTATTTTTTGCAGGAACAGTTCGCAGAATACTGAAGGAAAATAAAACCAGTGAAGAAATCACATAGCCTCGTGAAACTAGTCCTATAAAGAATATTTTATACAAAATTGACTAATTTAATGTTTTAATAATAGAACGAAAAGGGTATGGTGTCCTTTATAGAAATAAAACTCCGACGGTTGCAAAAGTTAGTAGATTACATTATTTATTTTGATGAATAAATTTAACATAATATATAACATGATCTAATTTAATATATGGTTATTTAATAGTAATAATTCTTTTAACTTTGAAATTGACTGGCTCGTTGGTCGTGTTAGTTGCATGCGCGACTGCCAATCGAGAGGTCCTGGATTCGAATCCCGGGTCGAGTACTATTAGATTTTTCTAAAATTAGAATTGCTAGTAGTGGATTAGTGCCTGGTGTATGGCAATAGACTGACCACCTATTCCATATTGGGACGTAAACGTAACTGGTGAAACGTGGGAGTGTACTTCACTCCTCTGCCTAATTCTTCGGGGATTACAGGTGTGATGTTACTTTCTTTTTTTTTTATTCTTTTAAATCGTCAATTCTTAACTTCATACTTGATCTGCCTTACTTTTCAAGGCATACAATGAAAGTCATAGTTCTCAAATACATGACTTTCAAATATGTTACCCATAAGCTGTGAGCAGTCTAATAGTCTGCCAAGTAATCATATTGTGGAGGAAACAATGACATAAAACAATATCACAGAAAAGTAAGGTTTACGTACTACCAGAATGGAACAATACAGCATGAATCATGATGATGTCACATTGGAGGAGTAATTGTATGAAACATGTAATAAAAGGAATGATAAAGAGGTGAACTTAACCACCTTATAGATACTTTGAAAGATCAGTTTTAAATAATGAGTTTACTTACCTGATTCTAACTTTTTGCCATTAAACTCGTTTCAGCCTACATCATAGAGCGAATAAATTGAAAATGATTAAAATTTTCGAATGAACAATTTGCTCGGTAAAAATTTAAATTAAAGTGATTATTAAATTAATAAATATAAACAATTTGTTGGTCAATTTTTAGAAATCTTTTACTTTCAATAATTAAACTGTCTAGGAAAATGTCGACTACCCCTGAAACGTTACTTTGACAGAGACATTTCTTTACATTTGTGGTCTCCAATTCCACTTCGGAGTATACTTATTTCTGTTCCAGAAGTTCAGTTTAAATTCTGTTGCAAATGTCTATGGGCGACAACGGTCACCTGTATATGCTGCCTGTTCGTGTTTTTACTCTATATAATAACTGTACAACATATTTTAGTAATGCAATAGATGAGTACAAAACAGATAACTTTATTCGCAGAAACTATTTACAGAGCATGGATGTCATATGAATGATATTGTATTTTAAAATATTAATGCGGTATACATACCATACTACATAGATTTGTCTATTCCATTTAATTGACCAAACCTTGCGTAATGCGGTAAATATAAATTTGTAGTATGTCTACCCAACCGTTAATATTTAATATAGTACTAGTATAGTAATATAGTACGATAATTTTTTTTTATAAGCCACAAAATAAATAAAATGTGAGTGTCTACTGCGACGCACGACTGGAGTTTACTCTTTAAAGACGATTCTCTTTGAATATGCAATAGACAAAGAGGGTAAATAAACGAGTCTGTTGTAATAGATAAAGCATCGTTGTTAACTACAAACATACGACACACAAGCGTGACCTGTCGGAAGTTATATAAGTCACTTAACAACTATACCTTGTTTATTATGAATTAACTTTAATTTACTCCGTATAAGTCTAGTTCAGGTATTCATATTATAATTTACATTGTTTCAAATTCATTTGATGTTGAAAATTCACACCATAAAGTCATTGTTGTTATTACTTCCGCGACAGACCTTAAATTGCTTGGTATTTTACTTATTTATTTTAGTTCATCGTGTGTTGTTAATAGATGGCGCTGTTTATGATAATAAGATGCATTTTACTATTTTTCATTCGCACTCACTAGCTTTTTTTAGTTCATCTTGTGTTCAATAGATGACGATGTTATATGATAATAAGGTGAACTGACGTTTAGCGTTACTGTTTCACGCGATTTTATTCCCCATTTTTTTGCGAACCACGGACCTCATATAATTTCTTAAGGAGTAAACTCCAAAAATATGCTTTCAAGTTGGTATAGTGGTTTTTGCATGATACGACAACAAAAGAAACCGATTTTTTTAAATAGTCTAATTGATTTCTATTGACAATAATTTTATTTTTTAATGGCGTGACGCTATATCCATTTAAGGTTAGGCAAAGAGGATCAGTGCTAAATATCTTTATCCTTACAGACATGACATGCTTCTTATACATTCATCACTGTCTTCATACAGGCACGCCGATTTGGGAGACTTCCGATTGACTCCTCGACCATCCTATGTCTGACACAACATTCTGTCTAGTATGTTTTGAATATCACCTTATGGCTTATTAACATAGCTCTATGGATCTTTTATATAATGGTGCACTGTATACCTCAGTCCGGTATACAAAGTACCAACGAGGAGTTTACGTCACGTTACTTGTTTTAACATTTGTAGGCATATAGTAGCAACAGACTTTGTAAATGCTTCCAATGTTTAATATAAAAAACGTTCCTTTCTAGTTTGTATATTTGAAAAAATCTAATAGAATAACTTCTATAATTCGTAATAAAATTCACGAAAGTGTTATATACAAATACAGCATAAATGGGCTTATTCTTAGATTAAACTAAGTACGTACGTAACATGATGATGTTACGATGTTACGTACGTAACATCACGCCTGTAATTCTCGAAGAGGTAGGCAGATGAGTATAGTACACTCCCACGTTTCACCAGTTACGTTTACGTCTCAATGTGGAATAGCTGG
>DWEH01000856.1:0-10475 GCA_018245815.1 Apyrrothrix aesculapus
CTGCGCAGCGGCCTGAAGGCGGCCTGAAGGCGGCCCGGGCATTTAGCCGTGCCTGTCGGTGTAGGCTGCACAGCTCCGCAATCAACTAGCGCCAGGTGTAGTCGCTTCGTACGACACCCTGGTATCCCGGCGTGGGGTTGAGAGATGTAGTCTACCTCTGCCCCGACACGGACATCTGCCCCAATGCGGATAATTATCATAATAATAGTCATTATAATTAAATTAATAACTTTGGTCTCTACCCTCCTATATCTTGCACCGCGGCGTTTTGCATACAAAGTACGTCTTACTGCAGCTGTAGAAACGATCGCTAGGTTCGATTTTCGATACATGTTAATACCCACAACTGCGCCGTTAGAATGAGGTGTGAGCTGTATTAGATACTTTATACAAATGATTTCGGATCCATGAATACATACGAGAATTGCACGTGGTGAAAGAACTATAGAGTAGTTATATCGTGGGGCTACTCACACATGCCCTTGCGTCCGTACACCAAGCAAACATATATACATACATATCTTAACACTTTTGGATATGCAAAGGTGACTAGACGCTGTGTAAACTATATTGACATCATAAAGAGACACCTTTTACTTTTACTGCATACAATTTTACTCTGAAATTCAGAAAAAATACATTGATTACACAAATATTTGCTCTAGGCTGGAAACAAAGTCATAAGCCCCGGCTTAGCAGTCGGGTTCCATAATCAAGTCAAGGACAAAAAAGCAGTCAAAGTAATAAGACCAGCAATATTATACTATTTTCGTATACCGTGCTAATGGTAAAATTAAAAAAAACTGTATCTAATATAATGTAATTTAATTTCGGTATACGAGTCGATTAGATTACCAAGAGCGGCACGGTTGTAATTACAAAACATTAAATGATTTTCTAATTACTTTTCTTTTTTTGCTGTCTTAAAAATATTGGATGAACTGATAACGCAGTGTTAGCCAGCAGATACAGAGTTACGTTGACTGTTAACACTGAAAAGACTGTTTCATTCCATTTAAAATTTAATGTTAATAAGCTGGACGTTGGTACAAATTTCTAGACGACACTAGGATTTTGCTCGACTGTTTAAACTATCTAAACAAACAATAATAGGCTGATAATTTATTTAACAGCCTTTAACTCCGAATTCTGCTAAAAATATGGCTTGCACCGTTGATGTTAAGAAGTTTTGTGCATTTTAAAAATTAAATATCCCTAGCTAAAATATCAGGACATAGCGGGATAATAATCTCAAAGCCATATGAAGTCTGTCAATCTGCACTTGGACATCGTGGTGGACTACGGTTTTCCCTTGTGAATCTGAAATGAAACTTGTGTCCAAAAGAGAATTATAAATAGGGGCTAGTAATGATAACGTTTTGTTAGTATTTTTAGTACTTTATGAAAAAAGCTTCTGACAATTGAACTATGAAACAACACTACTCCTACTCTACATTACCGTAGCACCACAAAGCGTGTTTTATTCAACTCGTAAAGCACTGTGCTAATGGCGCAACAGGTAATTGTAAACGCTACACCGTCAGCAGCTGTTCGCGTGCCGGGTACGTGAGCCAGCGCTACGACACCGATAATACTAATGTTTGGATATTTGATAGCGAATCCAAATTAAATAAATCTTGTGAACTTTGATTTCAAGTGGAAATTTTCCTTTCGAATTGACGAACTATTTGGCACAATGTTCAGACGGTTCCGGGTTCGGTTCCCCTCTTTGGGTTGCTCACTAGTCATAACATGTATTCATTGCATTAGAGATTAGAAAAACTCATAAAATTATAAAATTAAGTGTTATTTACAAAAAAAAAACGAATTTTTGCATGCAGTGATAGCCTAGTGATTCAAAATTCAGCCTCTCACTTCGGGGTTCCTGAGTTCAAATCCTGACGGGTACCTCTCAACAAAAATGTGCATTTTAAGAAAAAAATATCACGTGCTATAACGGTTAAGGAAAACATGCAACTTAGCGTTCTCAAATAAAAAGATTGTTCTCTAAGGCGTGTGAAGTCTGCTAATCCACACTTGTCAACGTCGTAAACTATGACCTTAAGCTTCTCATTCTGAGAAAAGAGCCGTGTCAAAGAATAGAACGACAACAGGAACGCAAAAAAATTTTTTCGAAAAAAGATATTTTTGATATGAAAACTTCTTTAGGCGCAATGGGCACGGGAAAATCTTTTGGGTTCGCGTCAATACAATATGCTAATGTTTAATGTTAGTGCGCCCGTCAGTGACATGCTGTAGCAATAGCAGTATATCTGCAGCTATCACCCACACGTGTTTTATAATATTAGTGTTGCGTACATCCATACAAATAAAATTTAATTTTTGGAACGAAGTTCTTTTACGCGGCTTACGGTAGAGCGAACTGACAGAAAAATTGTCACGTAAGGAAAAAGCGTAACGGAGTGTAACGCTTTTTACGAGGCGAATACTGTTAGATTTTTCTAACTTATATTTTCTAGTTGAAATGGGTATCAAATTAAAGAGTTTGCTGAGGAAAATACGAAAAACAGAATGATGTAATTCTAAATCCTATATAGCAGACTGCCCAAAATGGCGGACTAGTTATTTTTTTTGTACTCACATGATATGGGTATTAAATGAAAGGGTTCGCCGAAGAGATTATGAAAAATACATATAATGACGTCATTCTAAATCCAATATGGCGGACTCGTTTTTTATTTTCTTAATATTTGGCCGCTGAAATACAACATGCAATGAGTATTGCACAGTACAAGTACTATGTACATGCTCGGAGAGCCGATAGATGTGCAAATCAGATTAATTATGAAATGTAATGTTTTCATATGTAAACTCGAATTACAGTTTTCAATTTTTGCTTCTATCGGCAGTTCTCATGACTACCTCCGAATTTTTTTTAAAACATCTTGCACAAGTGGGTAGCGCTTTAAATATTTTGGTTAAGAAATTTGACTACTTCTTTTTTTTGACTACGACAGTCAGAGATTTCATGTAGTTAAACCAAATGTAATATTGTATATATGATTTACGCTACATTCCGAGCATAATTATACTAATTAAATTGATAAATTTAATTAAAATTTACACGTCTTAAATACACATAGCAATTATAAAACCATTTTATTTTTATATCCGTATTTATTACCACGAGAACATTGTATAACTACATTGAGCTGGCTACTCTTATCCTGTTCGCTTTATTTATTCTAAGTGCTTTAATAAAAGGCCATAATGGTTCAGGCTGTTAGGGTAACAAGGCGTTTAAGATATCCTAAGTGTTCTCCCGTAAAAATTATGGAGATGTATAAATATAATTATACAGTTGTGAAACCGGACGCCAAACTAGACATTCGACGACAAATAAAAAATGTAATTGATACCTTAGTATGTAAATAACATCGCGTGTGTAAAAAATAATGGACGTGTGTTAACTTCTAACTTAGTCCATAAGTTACAATTAAGTGTTATTAGCTTGATATGCCCTAGACTATCGGACTAGGAGACTAAAACCAAAACCACTAAGATATCTCTTCAAATAAATATGAACTAAATAAAATTACTTTGACGGGGACATCTGATGCAAGGAACATGTTACGTTTATAAACTTTTAGCGGGCCCCGGGGTGCGGTCACGTAGAACATGACACCGCCTCATTACCCTTATTGCATTTTCAGCAAGGGATGGACCTCGTGATGCCCCTTACGCTGGCACCATCTATCCTATGTCCCTTATTTGAGTAACCTAACACTTTAGAGGGGCCGATGGTGATTTGGTGACATGTTTTAGGTGCGTCAGTAATAAAATACAAATAGCTGTACGTACACTGTATTGAAAATTACATGTTTGCGTTTGTTATGGTCATAATAATTATTATTTAAGTTTAAGTCACACATCACATCAAGTCCCTCACGGGGTATGTAGAGAGCTTAGTATACCAAATATTTAAAAAAAAAATTATATACCTTTTTTCTCTGTAATGGTAAAAATCATGCGTTTTATGAAACTCTGTATTTTAAATTTATATATCAGAAGTACTAAAATGTATATAGTAAAGGCGCCAACTCTCTCCAGACGTGACCAGCACTGCTCGCTTCGCTGACCGCTACCAGAATGCATTATAATAAAAGTTCTACGGCTCTTTCTATAACCATGACGTTCTTTGTTACATTTATTTAGAAAACGGCAGAGACAGTATTTTAATATTACATTTAAAAAAACCGGAAAGAAGAATTCTAAAAAAATACTATTATCGAGAATGAAATTAAAATCGGTCTATAGTCTGCAGTGACCAGCTGACCTTAAGTAGACCTCATGGCCATTTTGTATTCCTACACAAAAAAGTCCTGTACGAAAAAAGTTACAAGATCTTACTACATATTACTCCGAACATTAGTAATATAAATACTTGATGAAGTGAACAAAAACTTTATAACGTCAATTAATTATAATAATTCTGAAATATCGATTACAAATGTACTTACAAAACATATACACAGTTTAATATTAAGACACTGTAATTTATACTTTTTAAAATTACTATTAAAGACTTCCATCCATATATTTTTTCTCTAATGTATGGTACCATAGTTAAGTCATCCAACGGACGGCAAACCTACGAGTCCGGGTGCCCATTGCAATATTATGGACTACAAAGTTAACCATGGAATATGAGACTGAGTATTGCAATAACGGAGAATTTGCAGTCTCCAGGGCAAACGGGAGCCTTCTCTAGCACTTCGCAACAGTGAAGCAATTTGCCGGCGTTTGCTCGTGGGGTTGCTTATTATTTAACAGGTTCCCTAGGGAGAATGATACTGTTAAATCATCCTTTAACGGTCTCTATCCAGCTAAATCCGACTTGATTTTCTTATCTTTTATGTCGCTACTTTACTGAGAGTACCTACTACTATTTTGTTTTAGATTCCTGTAAATGATAGTAAAACAACAGTTGATTAATTTATTTGTTGTTAGATCAAAAATCACAAAAACCAATTATTTGGAAATATGTAATAGATTAGCGTCTGGCCGTGATCCCGCCTGACTGTGCGCGCAGACGCGTCCCAAGATGAAGCACGCATGCCTAGGAAAAGCCTATTCACAGTTTCATTGAGAAGTTCCACGATATGTGTGTCTGGATATACAGATGCCGAAAGGATATTCCGCTCCTTGACAATTTCATTGATAATAGATATGTATAAAAGAAATAAATCAAGTATTTGAATTTAGCCGCCCGCCGCGGCGACGGCCGCTGTCTTAGTACAGGAAGAGGAGTGTAGGTTAGGGCAGGGACGACAATCACTGAAGTTGTCAAGTTGTATGGAAAGCTCGATAATATATTTAATATTAATATAATTAAATTATTATATTATTTAATAAATTGATGATACCGTTTCTTCCATTACAGGTGATTGTTTTCGTAATTAGTGTAATTGTAACCCGTGGGGGGAAGTTATAAGTTATATAATTCAAATTTAAGTCTTCCAAACCGACGTGCATATATGAAGAGAGCGATGAATGTATAAAAAAAGCACGGCAGGTCTGTAATTATGCAGACATTTGGCACCCCGTGTCCTCTACCTACCCCGTAAGAGATTTTTCGCAATGATATAGTAATAATTAAAACTTTATTTACACAGCAACATAACGTAACTTATTTAAATTTTTGAATCATATTGTATGAAAAATAACAAACCTTTCCGAAGATTTTAAGTCGTTCTCGTATTGAATAAACTGAGTTTCAAACATCAAAGCTATCTTCGTAACACTAGTACTGATCTCCCGACTCGTAACTTGCGAGCAAACTTCATTTGCATGACGCCATTTTAAACTTGCACCAGCGAATATCTCGCATCTCGCTAATTAAAATCTACAAGATTGTGGACGCGGGGAGCACTTCAGATAAAAGGTAAACAAACTGCCGCCGGAGCGCAGTTTGTGAGCGCGGTCGATACACCGCGCTGTTTTTGGCAAGTTAACTTGTTACAGTGTTTTAGTGAAGGCCTTTTTTACTTACATACAACTCGTTGTTCTTCACCGGCTACCTTCACTATGGCCATATTCAATGAAAATTCATTTAACTATTATTCCTTGATCACGTACCAGACAGACATACTTTTGCATTTATGATATTACGAGTAGTGCCTAGATATCAGGGAGAGCTCATGAAGAAGGACGTCGGATAAGTTCGAAACTAGTTGGGCTATCCCCAAAAAACATACCGCATTTAAGCGGGTACGTAATTTAATCAGCTACCATACCTGTTACACTGTAACAATTCGTTTTAATTTGAACCGTTTCATGATAGAGAAAATAGTTATTGTGCTGGTACTATCCACTTGTTGTACTACCTACTAAAATGAAACCTATCTTATTGCAGACAATTAAAATATTTTTGTGTCGGTTGTGTTATTAAACTTATATTTCAGATAAACGAAATCTGTATACAACTACCGTTTTCTTAAAAATGCTTCTAAAAAGTCCGTAGTAATAGATTCCCCGAAAGAAAGTCACAATGAGAGACATTCACGCACAAAACTGGCCACAACATTAACTGCTAATGGAGGGAGTCCATTACAAAAATAGTAAAGTAAAGGAAACGTCCGGGAGATTCGGAGAAAAAGGAAGGTCTAACTACATCGTGCGTACAATAGGCATGTGGGGTTTGGTCAGTCCTAATATACGGTTTAATCACGAAAATAGAGAAAACATTCGTTTTTTGATTTCACAGAGTCACGATAGCGTATTAAGAGTAAATGTTTCCAGACATTTTCTAAAACACGTACGTACGGCTTATCGCAGAAGAGGTAAGTTAGGTGTAATAAGGTATAATAAAAGGTATTAAAGAAAAATTAGTTTCTTTTACATGTCTTACCCGTGGAAATAACATTTGATGGGGCTTGCATTAAATGGACTGCTGTGTTTTAAATTAAATGTGTCTGGTTTAAATTAGCTGTGTACCTCACAGCTACTCGTAATTTAAAACAGACATTTGCATAAAAAAATATTATTATTATGTCCTTATGCCAGGGCCCTTACGGAGTAGACAGCGAGCAGAAGGTGCCAAATGTCAATATCTCTGTCTTTACAGCCCTGAGTTGCTTCTTATACATTAATTATCCTCTTCATACACGCCTTTGTGGTTTCGAAGACGTCTGCCTCCTCCATTAGCAAGCATCTGATATATTTGATCATATGTATACAAAGATGAGCTATTTAAAAAAACTATGTTAGAATATGGTTTAAAAAAATTATAAGCTTAAATCAATACACTTCATGTTGGAACTTATGGAGCAGTTATGACTTAACTCAAGTACTTGACTACACTCGACTCCCCAACGCGACTATGTAATGGCCTTTCTGCTTCCTGATTCGCGGAAATCCCGGTCCCACTATTCAGTAATGGTTTCCCTCCATTACAGCTAAATTGTTGCTTACTTGTCTCGTATGTGTTTCAAATTGATGACTCTCAGAAATAGTTTTAAATATAACGAAATGTATAGTTTAAAATGTGTATTATGATTAGGGAAAATACCGACTATTATTAAGCTAGTATCGTAGTCAAATAAATAAAATGTGCAGGGCACCCGATGCTAAATGGTCACTACGCTCCACACACAGGTCACTGTCGCAGATAGGGTTGTGTATTCGTAGAAACACCTTAACTGTATAACAGCTTAACACAATATTTTCATATTGATAACTGATGATTTACAGTGCATCCATAGTTTATTTTTTTGTCAATCACTGTGTGATTTGATATTCAGACCTCGACACGTATCCCTAGCTTTAAGATGCTTGTTCGTTTTCATTATTCAATATAACTTGCTACAACTTTGAAGGAAAACATTTTAAGGAAACATGCACGCGCGAAAGTTTTCATAATGTTATCTGTGGCGTGTGAAGTTTACCACGCCCAGTTGGTCTGCGTGATAGGCTATGGCGGGGAACAGTAAAACACTTGATGTCGGTGATAATAATTGACTAGTTCCCGAATTGTGCTTATAAGAACGACCTCTTCTTCAAGACTTTTCAATAATTGCAAGTAAGGATACGATTGTGATAAATAATAATCAAAATTATATCCTGATTTTAATAATACATTTATTCATACAAATAAAATATTTCCATTCGGGAAACGCTGCATGCAAATATATCCAGTTAAAGTAATAAATCTCTCAACGATCGAAATGGAGCCACGATGGAGAATTATTGTTTTATTATAATCTATCGTACCAACAAGGTGCGTGATTGCGCCGACGATTGTAATCTATATTTCCTATATTTTCCGGGTAACAGTAAATCTCTAAATTAATTTGGGTTTGTCTGAAATGTCATGAATATCATAGAAATACAAATATTGTTTATAGTTCATTGAAATAGTAAACACAAAATACAAAGATCATCAGTACATTAGTACATTTCCAGTGTCTTTGCTAGACAGTTAAAATACTACAGGGCGTTTGACTCTATTTTCGAATCAGTTAAAGTCACATTTACTATCAATAGAGCGGTTACATATGTATATATAAAGTTAAATAAAACATCACTTTGCAAAGGCAGTTTGAAGAGGAAGTTTCTGGATATTTTCATTTCAAAACACAAGCTATCTAAGTACAATACAGATTAAATTATCGTTGCACTGTTCAAATAAATAAATTACACTCACATTCAACACGCTGAGACAACACGCTAAGATGAGGCGATGTTTAAAGCATTTATAATGTAACGCAAATAAACAAGGTAAGAGGGCAATGTGAAAGATATTTATAAATATGGCTTTGGATTAGTTTTGAATATACGGAATAAACATATAATGTAAGGTGGCTGCCTCGGTGGTGGAGTGGTGGCGAGCGCGACCGCCGATTGAGGGATCCTGGATTCACATCCCGAGTCGGGTACTATTTGATTTTTTTAACTATAATTACTAGTTAAAATTGCTTGTTTTGGCTCACAGTTTAGATTCGTTTCCAGTGGATGGCAATAGGCTCACCGTCTATTCCATGATGGGAAGTAAATGTAACTGGTGAAATTCGGAAAATTAAGACACTCCTCTGCCTACCTCTTCAGGGATTACAGGCGTGATGTTACATTTTTTAAAGGAGGCAACACTAACAATATACTGGTACCTGTATGCAGGGACGTACATTTTTTATTTGCGAGGAATCTTAATTAGTGTTTGTTTTATGGCTCACTGGGATTACCTTACGTTTAAGCGTACTTGGCTGTGATTGTTGAAGCAAACTCTTATCCTCCTCGGAGACGTAATATTCGTCTAAGTCACGCGAAAACCCAACTAAGTTCAGAAGTAAGTTCGAGTCTCGGGAGCAGTTTGGTTGCAGATATCATATTTGTGGTCTGAAGAAGTATCTAATAGGACTCCATAAGTTCTTTGTTCCCGTTACACGTCATGTGCCTGAGAGCTCGAAAGTTATATCATTATTAACAGTTATAAACACGTGAATCTCGTGGTTACACTTTAATGTCTTCTATTTTCCAACTAAAATAAATTTGTTCTGTTTATCTACAATGATTCATTTGAGTTTATAGTAAAAATGCAAATGTTGGCGATTAAAATGCTACGTAACATTATCTAACTTTTCGATCCCCAGCTCGACAGTCAGGTTCACTAACCACTGCACCGACGGACCAGTCTTCCCTTTTATTCAGTTTTGCTTTTAATGTGTTAACCTTCAACTTTACCTATAAACAGATAAAAGAAAGGTTACGGCTTTAAATAATCTTTTTACTTCATATGACCTTGATGTCCTTTCTTATGAAACAAGCAATCATCTAACGACAGGTCATAAGGAAAATGACTAAAACAATTTACACAAGTACTTTCTCTTACTTTTCATGGGGAACCGTCCTCAGAACCTATATGATTAATATATACACTTACTGTGCAATTAAACATTGGGTTAAGAATAAAATGTTTCCTAGCAGGCGTCAATAATAAAGACTCCGTTCGGCATTTTTACTTCAAATGTCTCTTTGTTATTTTAGGCGAAGATTCAGTATCTGTCTTTCGTGGGATTTGGCTTGATTGACAGTTTCCTTCCAGCTAATTTATACGTCTTCTACATTTTAAATACGAAGCCGCTGATTTTATTGAGATATAAATTCGTTGTTGGAATGTAATCAATCTTTAACCGACGAATTAATTGAGCCGAGATAGTCTAGATAGGCGTCTAACGGAATAGCTAGTAACTGGAGCTTATTATTTAATTGATCAATAAACTATTAAGGCTTTTATAGAAGGTTTCATAGTATAATTAACTGCATAATGCTGTTGCTCTGCCTCTGCCATGTATTAATTTTCATCAATATTTTTTAAAATAGACGATTAAACTTTAAGATTTCTTTCTAAAATATAAGATAGGTTAAATTAGAGGATTACTATTTCTGTAAGGATAGAGATATTTGGCACTCGGTGCTCTCTGCCTACCCCGTAAGGGACCTGGCGTGAAGATATGTAT
>DWEH01000857.1:0-10465 GCA_018245815.1 Apyrrothrix aesculapus
TATGATTCTAGAATATTTTTGTATACTATGTTGTAAGTTTATCTGTCCGGTGCAAAAATGTGTAAATTTTGGGCATTAGACACACGCGAACAGGCTACATATAGTTGACCGTGAGAGAAGCGTGGTTTTTCTAAGTGCACCCCTGCTACCTGTAATGTCTGCCCTTATGCTTTGTTTATAGTAACAACAATGCTGAGCTTGACGGGAAACTGTGAACTTTTAAATTGAAATAAAACTAATTAACTAATAATAATTAATAATTGAAACTAAACGATAAACTGGCACCTAATCTCAAAAATTTAAATAGTTTTAGTATTGCCTATAAGTGACAGAACAAAATAACATGAAATATCCAAAAATTCAAAACAGGTGGAGCTATAGTCAGTAAGATATTAATTTGAAGGCTTCGAAGCTGCTAGATTTTCAAATTTTTTGACAAACAATCATGTCTGGCAAAATGTTATTTTTTAATATTTCTTAAATAATGCCATGTCCTTTCTAATACCTCTAAGAATATGTGTACAAAGTTTCATGATAATCGGTTTAATAGTTTTGGCGTAAAAGCGCAATAAACAAATTTACACTTTCATATTTACATATTCACATTTATAATATTAGTAGGGATTGTTTTAACAGTGTGACTTGTTTCGATATAATATCTTGGGGACTATTATTGATAATTTCTATTTTATTTGTAACAAACACGAGTTAAAATTTTATTGTATAAATTTATATTAAACTGATATAATTATATAATGCACAAAAACAACTGTGTGGCGAAGACAACATCTATTTGTTTGTAACCGTTTCTATTTGCTATGACTGTATTTAATTGTTGCTAAAATTTAAAAGAATCTAAAAAAACGTAAATCATGCCTGTAATCCCCGAAGAGGTAGGCAGAGGAGTGTATTACACTCCCACGTTTCACCAGTTCTCTTTACGTCCCATTATGGAATAGGTGATGAGTCTATTGCCATTCACCGGGCACAGATCCTGACTTCGAGCCACTACTAGAAATTCTAATTTGAGAAAAATCTAATAGTAGTCGACCCGGGATTTGAACCCAGGACCACCCGATTGCCCAATTGCCCAAATGAAAAGAACCCAATTTCCCAAAAGCCATATAAATTATAATGGTTATATAATACATACTTGTTTGTCGAATGGTTGCAAGCGCGACTGCTGATTGAGAAGTTATGGATTCGAATCCCGAGTCGGGTACGATTGGATTTTTCTAAGTTAGAATTTCTAGTTTAAATTTCTAATAAACGCTCGAAATCTGGATTGAGCCCGGTGCATGGTACTAGGCGCAACCTCTATTCCATGGTGGGACGTAAACGTAACTGGTGAAACGTGGGAGTGTAATATACTTCTGTGCCTACCTCTTCGAGAATTACAGGCGTGATCTTACGTTATATCATACACGTATTGCGGAATTTGCTTCATTTCGTCAATGTTGCATTTATTTGGAGAAGTTTATTTTAGTTCTTCATTTATGTCCATTCATATTTCATGTGAAATTAACGATGGATGCTAAAATGCAATACAATTTTGGATATTAAAAAATATTTACATCCCACAATGCACTTTAAAGTGAATTTTGTTTACGTCTGGCTCCATCCGCACGTGTCTCAGAAAGAGTGAATTTTATATGTGTATTCTTTGTTTTGCAAGTGTTATAATTGTAGTCTTTGATGTAATTTCCTGTTAGAATACAATTTCCTCTACATCAAATGCATCACTTGTATTGTGTATACATAACCTTATTACAAATTGGTCTTAACTACATTAAAATAATAACTTTAATTTGTGTCCGACTGGCATTTTTGTTCAAAACATTAAGTTCTCAAACACTAATCCAAATTACATTTTCGTTCAAATCATGGATGGATCAGCCATTAAAATAAAAATACTGTTGAAAAAATAATCACAAAAGTCAAAAAACAAAAAAAATACAAAAGTCAGGAAACAAAGTAAATAAATAAATTTTAAAAAAACCTTGTAGATATAACGCATTAAGTAATACATAGATGTAGATTTATCGTACAGTACATAAAATTTTTGTTCCAAGTGGGTTACCAATTTAAGATACGATCAGCTGTCGGCTCGACGAAGAAGTTCAAATCATTCAGTCACATCGCGTCATCCTAATTCTATTATTGGTTAGACGTTGAGCAATCGTTGGCGTGTAAAACGAATCTGCTACTCGAGTTTCGACGTGGTCGGTCGCCCGAACTTTGACCGCAACCGCGTTGGAATTACAAACCACTACTGCGTAACTTGACGCCGGAGCTCTAGGACCTATTATGTAATACGGGTCGTCGTCCTAATTCGTTGAGACAACACCGACCGCGAAGGCGATCGAGTGATTCATGCATCGTTTTTATGATCTAACCACGTTGAATGAACCGCACGCGTTTGTTTACGAAGCCGCCGCTGCTCATACTTCATCTAGCGCAAAGAGTTCATTTTCATTAAGAACATTTCATCTTTCCTCGATAACATCTTATTGATCTATCGTTGCTTTATCCTTGTCAGGGACTTAGATATATCGATGTGATATTTGATTTATTGTGTTATAAAGGCAAATGGGTTAGATATAAAGCGGAATAGAATTGGAGGCGTAATGTTTATGAAATTCTCTATCTTTTTTATACATTAAAAATAAAAAGCTTTTATTCATGATTTCATTCGCGCGGAAATTTAATATTTCAACACGATCGTGTTAGCTGTGAGACGCAAGAGATATCATGGTATTAAGGTTCATGGTTTTAGTAACTTTTTGCAACAGTCTAGCTTCTTTGTTTTAATAGTAACTTATTGAAAATTCAAATTTAACTTCAAGCCAACCATTCCCATTTTTTGTTAGTAGATACAATATTATTTTCAACATTCTCAATATCGTACCTATCCGTCAGAAATAAATCTATAAATGTTATTATACATGATACTTCATGAATTTTTTAACTCATACACCTACTGTAAGCACAGGTTTTGACCTTCTCCTTTTTAAAGAAAACGTCACACTAATTGACAAAAATATTTTAATTTCAAATAACTTCCGGAAATATTCAGCTCAATCCTTATTGCCTTTTATCGAACAAAGCGACAAAAACAAAAATACTGCATTACAAAACAGTATTAAGAAATTGTTTCAACTGTTTACATTTGGCCGTCCCTGTCGGAGTAATGCGTAAAGTAACTCGATAATGCAAGTGTCCATAAACGCTCTGCTTGTTATTTTTATCCAGATCAATAACAAAGAGGGGGTTTTCCTTAAAAAAGTCGTATACAAAACGACGAATATAAACTTCAAAGATTATGGAAAAAATAATTGAAACTTTCGATTGTTAGAGGAATTGATAATGTTATCCTATTTTCCGTTAGGTAATAATTGAGAAAAATATCTGTAAATTGTAAAATGCTGATGCGAAGAATGTAAGAAAGATAAAACAAAAATACCTAATTCAATAGACGATAATTCCAAAAATAATTTCAATCACCCAAACGGCGCGAACTTAAAAAGAGGACTAACCACATACTATAATGAAAAGACGGAGAAAGAGAGAGATTGACATTGCTTTCTCATTTATTTCTTAGAGCAGTGCTCTCATACCTGCTGTTTTTTGTCAATCCCTAGCCATGTTTGGAGAAGAAACAATCCATGAAACAATAGTTAATTCGGTCGTATTGGGTACGCTCCGGTCGCACCAATTTAAATTCTCAACTGACGTGTGGCATTAGATTTTAATCGTTGCTTTTTTAAATGCTTCTAGCGTTGATCGTGCTCAAGATTTATTATGCGGATGTTTTTGTGATCTATATTCAGCTTTTACACTAGTTTCATTGGACTCTTCACACATTTTTTATCATCGTTTGCATCATTGTAATGGGCTCTATTTTCTGTTTAACTCTATCCTTCGCTGTCAAAAGTGGTTATTAGATGTAAAATATTTACCTTGCGGCATGTTTATTGTCTGTATTTTTTTTCCATGTTGTTATTCTTTCGTCGTTATAAATCGTTTTACGTTTTGTCAAGATGTTATGTTAATTTTGAAACTATTTTGTTATTAATGATAATCACATATATTACCCGAGTTCTCTATATAAATCACACTTACTGTCGCTTATCACACGTTTTATCACTGTGTATACATTTACCCGTGTTCAAAATGTTTGTCTGCCTTACTCTATGTCACATTCAATTGCGATATTGTTATCGCTCATAGTGTTATCATTTAACTGAAAAATATGTGCTTAACGTGTACGTATCTCTTGTAATAACGAATGTTTCTTTTTGTTGCAGTCGGTTTCTTAATTCTGGTCTTCTACCTTTGGGGCTACCCGTACGAGAGGGGGTTCTTTTGCGATGATGAATCCCTCAAGCACCCGTACAAGGACTCCACTGTCACCAATATTATGCTGTACATCGTTGGACTCGGACTTCCTGTGTTCACGGTAAGGAACTTGGATACTTTGAACGCACCAATATTTAGATTGTGAATCAATCGAAAAAAAAAATGTTTCTTTGCCAGGCCACGGAATGATAAGTAGTCACCGTCACCCATGTATATTTACATTACCAGATGAATTGATAATGCGTTGTGATCTCCATGGAAAGCTGCTTCATTTTCTTCCAGAAATAAATTTCTAACTCTTCACTCACAGATGCCTGTACTGAGTGTTATTAAATCGTCATTTATAATAACGCTCTTTTGCATCGTTATAGACATTACTAAGTGTCTATTTATAAAAATAACCTTCAACTGTTATAGTTTATTATCGTAACAGTAAACCACAGTTTATGGTAAAGTGAGTTTTATACCTTTTTTATTGCCTAAAGAAAATCTATCCATAACAAAAATGGAAGAAGACGTTACAGCTATGTTATTTTTGGTAAACAAACTATCCCAATTATATTCCAAATCATAAACTTTAGTAATGATCTAACAGGCGTTAAATTAGAGGTTAAGGATGTTAAAAATATACGAGAAAATAAATTAAGACAAGTCATAAAACCGAAGTAATAGCTTTACTAATAGAAACCGTACGGGAAATACGTAAAACAATGAAGATATAAATTAAGGTACTTTATTTTTTGAGATTACTTAAGGTCACAAAAAGTATGATAGTCCACATTAACAATTATTTGCTTCATGATCATCATCAGCCTATCTCAGTCCACTGCTGGACATAGGCCTCCCCCAAAGAGCGCCATCGCGCCCTGTCCTCTGCTTTATTGACTTATTTCAAATAAACACCAGTATCCACCTGAACAATTCCAAAGTTTGTTTTTCCAAATCACAAATGAATAATAATAGTTGAAAATTACCAATAACTTACTAATATTAGTACCGGAAGTAAACAATATCTCCCCACTCCGTAACATTTCACCGACAGACGATACGGTGAAGGTGAGAATTATAAAGTGAACACTTCCAAGACCTGTCGATTGATTGTCAATATTTGTTTCCGATGATATGTTTGCCATTCCATTAGTTATAGTCACCTCGCGCTTATCTGTACCTTTAGTATTGTTATGGTCAAACATTTCAATTGAATCACAAACATGTGCTGTACATGATATACTATATATGATTTACTATAAACAACTTGGATTTAGTCTTTTGACTCCAAATTAGAATTTGTCTAAAAACACACAATTTAAACTGAATTAGTTTCAACTTAAGAACATTTATTGTTCGAAAATTTAATTTTCTATTATTGCTAGACATCTTAATAGTTCACATAGTTTTTTTTATTGGTAGCTTTTATTAATTCACTTAGTGTATTATTGTTCCCATATCTCTGTAATTAATGACGCAAATATTAAATAAATTTTCCCTATCTTCCCTTAAATTTAAACTTCCTTGTCATCAATGGCGGGAGCGCGCTTATTGATATTCCCGATAAGTGACTACCATATTTCCACGTGAGGTACGGTAATGTTACCCCATTTGTACTTATCAGTTACACAATCGGTTTTATCGCCTTCTAACTTTAACAGCCGGTTTATACAACACTTGTGTTAGTTGCTACGGCTTTTTACCTTATGTTTTCTCAAGGAACTTATTCTTGTTGTCCATCGACTGCAGTCGTTTCGATTTTTTTATCTTTCTTTAATCTCCCTTGATTACTTTAAACTAAATTTGTGGCTTCAATTGGAGAACGTAGTAGGACTGTTTTTGTATAATTTAATGTTAGCTTTTTGTTTTGTACCTAGTGCCGTGATCTCTTAGAGTTCAAATTCCAACCCTTAAATAAATAATTCTTCGCTCTATCTTAAAACATCAATTTGTTCGATCGACTTTTCATTTCCTTCTTCAACCATAACTATCAATCACGTCGTTATGATGACGGGATGGTCCACAGCGCTCCGAGCGAGAGCAGTAAGTCGATAAGCCCTTCTAAAAATAATTTAAATCGCTCAAGGAATTACATTAAGTGATTTATAACTCTGTGTCATCTTCCTTCCTTGTTACGAGTATTTACAAAGATTGATGCCTTCACTCGTAAAGCTATTGCGTAAAAGTTGGATTGTATTTACTTGTTCGTGAATGTGAATGAACGGAAGAAGACAAATTATTACAACTCTTGAACATGTATATTTATATCCTTTAGACGTATGTTGAATGTGTTGTTAACATTGTTCGTTGTCCCTTAACGAGCGTTAGAATTAACCTCCATTATGGATCTAATTTTCCTAGAACTCGATCTCAGTGCATTGCCTCTAGAGTGTAGTAGTCAAACAGAGGAAATGTCATGTTTGCTATTTTTATGACTTACCCAATGTCATGGTGTTGATAATTATTATCCATTCCAATGCTTTTTGAAGTTTCCTTCATATTTTAATAATTGGTAGGCATTAAGGATTACTGAAATTGAAATGTTGGTATTTTGTTAAAATTTCTATCTAAACATACATATATACATTTCCCCTTGATTTTTGTAAACTTATTAAGCTATAGCAAAATAAAAATAAACACCATACATTTCGGAACTTCACTTAAAAGTGGTTTATAAATAAACAGTATAGATGTTCTTGTTAATGGGAAACGTTCTATAAGTGATTAATAGTTATCGTTATTTGATTGATGAGCCGCATTGGCCGGATAGAATTTTTAACAAGAACTTTATCGAAACATTTCTTGTCTTAATTTTTCGTTTTTTTTTGGTAGAGCTAAATAATTCATGTACATTTGCAAAGCACTGGCTGAGTATTTATGAATTTCTAATATCTTACTTGAAAGTGAAGGCCGATAATATTACTTTTACATAAGTAGTAGATCAATACGCAGCTGGTACTATCGACCGCAGCTGCTTTACAACATTAAGGATTACATATAAACAGAGATAAATTATATATGATATATTGTATCGTTAAGCTGAAACATTTGTCCTCAAGTACAAATTTAGATCGGTCCGACTTGAAGCCACTTCAGCTCTATTGACATCGATCCGTTCTCGGTTAAGATATCGGTGACATCATACACATCTGTTCCCAATGTCTACGTCTATCTATAGAACGACTTATCAATGACCGCCTCTATGGATCCTATACGAATAGGGTGACAATACGATACAGGTTCATGTAGACTTTCAGTTACAACTATTGTTAATATATAATGTGTTGTTCAATACATTCAATTGTGGATCATTTAAAAAAAAAATCTAAATAATTTGAATTTGTCCTAATTTAACGTAGCAAAGCCTGTAGTAATATATAACAAGTTTAAATACAAGTCAAATACTGCCACTGACAACGATTAAGTGTGTCCTCGGTCCATTAAAAAAATCCACGTAGTAATTCTGTCCTCGGAAACGAATGATTTTATTCAAGTATCGTATGAAAGCGTGGTCACCCGCCGACACATCGACATTGGTCTAGCTGACATCTATTACGGTTTTATAAAGTAACATTTTCAAATGTGTTACCCATACTAACGCGATACAGATTGAAAAAATAAACGTATCGGTTATACATACTAATGTGGTGCGCGTTTGTAGTTTGTTCTGAAAGTGAATATTTGTTATGTATTATAGAATACACCTTATTGTCACTTATAACCCGTTTACGGTATCTTGTGACGTACGTGTGATATTTACATATGTGGTCCTTTCAATGATCAAATATCATCATTTTTCCATTTTAGTTTTATACTGTTGCTGACAATCTCTTAGAGTCTGTTGTTATAATAATAATAATATCTTGGGACATCTGCACACCCGGCCATCTAATCCCGAAGTAAGCGTCAAGAGAGCTTGTGTTATGGTAACCGGACGGGTGATAAACTACATATATTTATACAAAGTATATACTTATATCGATTTTTTTAAAGATTTATCAAACTTATTTTATGATTTTTTCAAATCAGATAATCGTTTTTTTCGCACTATTATTGCTTTCGGTGCTGCGTAAATAACATAATAAACGTCTGTATTACTATAAAGTATTTGGTTAGTTTCATATAAAAGTTTTATAATTCTGCTCTCCTGCTCTATATGAACTTTAACTAGATCAAGTCTCACATTCCTTCGTGCGTGCAATGTTCTTAAAAAGCGGTACGAATATTCCTCGTCACGTTTTATATATAGATAACATCTTGATAATACGTGATATGTAGATAACATCTTGGAGCAACTTCACACACGGCTGATCCTAAACCAGGGCGAGCCTCTGCTATGGTGACTAGACAGCTGATAAACTGCATATATACATTTCTAAATATGTACATACTTGTATAGATATTTTGTAGAATAGAATAATTACCTACCTAGCTACCATCCTACCATCTAGAATTACCTTAATGCTATGACAGATAAAAATAACAAACAACTATTTTAACATTTAAACGAACAAGAAAAAAGAATTAGACGAAAAAAAATAGGCGTCTTACGTTCAGATCCGGAGAAATTCTCAGTGTCTCCCGTCACTATGTAAAGGTCTAACGTCTTAGTTCACCGCTGGCCGAGTACCGTTTGGTCGATTTCAGACGCCGCAAAGAACCCCATAGAACAAACTAAGATTCGCTGGTTTCATCACGATATTTTACTTCAATCGCAGGTATCAAGATGCCGTAAACGGGTTATAAATAAGGCAGATGTACATATTCTATACTACATAACGTAACATCTCGCCTGTAATCTCCGAAGAGGTAGGCAGAGGAGTGTAATACACTCTCACGTTTTACCAGTGACGTTTACGTTCCAATATGGAATAGGTGGTGAGTCTATTGCCATACACCGAGCACAAATTCAGACTCCGAGCCACGACTAGAAAGCTATGGTAGAAAATCTAAGTTAGCAAAATTATATTTAATGTTTAATAACATAAATAGGCTACTTTGTAATATCAGAAATCTTTATAACACAAAGGATTTTTAGTACATTCCAAAGAAATGGTACGTTCCGGTCATTAATTTTTTGCGTCTCCTTGACTCGAATAATCATCTCTCTTACGCCTATATGCTTTGCTACCCTTCATAATGTCGATTTAATCGTACCTACATAATTAAAACGGATTATACGCTTTCATGTCTTCTATGTACCTGGCACAGCTAACTACCATGGCCGCCGACGGACAGTAGCATAACTTATGCTAGATGCTGTCCTCTGCGGTTTACAACCCGCATTCCCTGCGTGGTGATTATGTAATAAAACCCAATGGGAGGCCTATGTCCAGCAGTGGACTGGGATAAGCTAAGGATGATGATGAACAATTTTTTAAGCTTGTAACACAGCTTTCATGATTAGAGTGACTCGTCCTTATATTTTGTCAATTTTGATATGCATCCAAAGTGATTCCCATCATTTATTCTGAATTTATATCTGAATAAACATCTGCAACCGATTTCGCACAGGAATGAAGAATAGGATTATTACTGTTAGCGTCAGTTAGTTGTTAAGTGTACATTGTTAATGACATTATTAGTTAGTATCAATTGGTAACATTACTGTAGCAATGGGATTGTTGGTAATATTAGTGAGATTAGTATACGTATGTTTTTATTATTGCAGTCAATGGTTTTAGTGTCTATTCTGTTCGATATCAGTAGATCGGAGAACATACCCTTCGCGCCGACACAAATTGTATAAAAAACAATTTTTGGAAATATTATTCTTTATACAATTTTATTTATATCCTGAACAATAGAAATATGTGGGTGTCGCGATGGCGGTTTTTATACATATGTTTTACTTACTTACTAAAACTACGCATAACAAAGATTTAGAAAAGAAAGAAAGAAAAATCCGTTTATTCGCGGGCTTTGTTTGCCCCAAGAAAAGAAATACAGGGAAAGAAAAAAATATATATATGTATATTATTAAATTATATATTATTAAAAAATTATATTATAATTATATAAAATATTAAAAAATTATATTATAGTTATATATTATAATTATATATTATTTAAAAAAAAATATCTTATTTAGTAATATAGTTGTGAAGGAACTATTTTT
>DWEH01000858.1:0-10461 GCA_018245815.1 Apyrrothrix aesculapus
TTTCTTTCCAAATCTTGTACACATTCTACAATAAATCTTATATATAGGGGCCCCCTTTTAAGTATGTAAGATACTTCTGCTAGGAAGCCCCGCTCTTCATCACAAATGCAACAAAAAGTAGATGTGTGCTTAAATATACATGTATGACTATTGAATACTTAATAACTAACATACAAATACAATAAAAATAATCACAACAAATAGGAATACATGGTGCCAACTGCCAGTCAACAATCCCTGCATACATTACATGAAACCTGGTAACAAAATGCGAGTGTACCTCAATGCAAGCTCTGCGGCACCTGCGGGTAGCTGCTGTGCTCGCTGGCGTTGTCCTCCGACTGCTGCTCGTGCTCGTCGCCAGACTGGTTGTCGTCCTGGTCCTCGTCCTCTGATGATGATAGTAGACCTGCAAAAAAGCAGCTATGAGTCCTATGCCTTACACTGTTTATTAAATTTTCGTTCAGTATTGTTTATTAATATCACATCCTTATTGTTTGGTATAGGACACTCGTATTTTATGGCAACACTGTTAAATTAAATGCAGAGTTAAAGACGGCAGTTTGATTGTCATTTAATAATCAATAATAAGGTATACAATTTACCCAATGTGAAAGTGGCCAATACTTCTCGTATTGAGTACATAGATACATTTCAAGTAATTATTGATGTAATATTTATGAACATTTATTAAATGCTCAGTATTGTTCAGTTTCAGACTTGGTATATTGTTTATTAGGACCCGTTATATTGCATACTTGATAAGTCTTTGCACAAATTATATTTAAATAAATTAACGTCTACAACTACTTAATACAAACGTAACATCACGCCTGTAATCCCCAAAGAGGCAGGCAGAGGAGTGTAGTACACTCCCACGTTTCACCAGTTACGTTTACATCCAATTAAGGAATAGGTGGTGAGTCTATTGCCATACACCGGGCACTAATCCCGACTCCGAGCCACTACTAGAAATTCTAATTTTTAGAAAAATCCAATAGTACAATAGTATTCGAAATAATGTTGTTTAAAAGAAACTAAGTTAAGACAATTGTATGGGTAATTCAGACGGTCTGTCAGCGTAGTGTGTCTCAGTTTGTCTTTTAGTATCCGTCTTTTACTATTCTTTCTAAAGTATCAGTGATTAGAATTTACTATTATTATTTAAGGCTATAACTTAAAAGAATTACAGCTACTGCAATGTAAGCGACAGTGCGAGGTAGAGAAAGGTTTATGGAATGATTTTGTAAAGGATTTTGTGTAATTGTTTATTTCTATTTGAAGAACAAAATATTTTAATAGTTAATTTAACTACTGCCTCCTTGGTCTAGTGATTGCAAGCGTGCCACTGATCGAGAGATCCTGGGTTCGACTCCCGAGTCGGTTACTTTTGGGTTTTTCTAACTTTAAATTCCTAGTGGTAGCTCTGGAGTCTGGATTTGTGCCCGGTGTATGACATTAGGCTCACTACCTATTCCATGATGGGACGTATAACATAACTGGTGAAACAGTCCTCTATCTTTTAGGGGAGATAGAGGAGTGATGTTACGTAATTTATTTACATACGTTCACCGAAATACATTAATACCATGCAAATTATCCCTTTCACAGACCAAATGCAATGCATAGCCACAGACACGCTGACCGAGACAAAATAGCTACAGAACAAAATGTCTAAGTTCACTTTTTTGAAATGTTAATATGTAACATTACGTAATTTGTTACCTTGTGACTGACATGAGAAGAAATAAACACGAGTTGGCTGGTCGCGTATGTTAATATCCGGTCGTTCTCACCCGCTTGGAGTTCCCTTTTTCATGGGACAAAAAACAAAAGTGGGGAAAATATAGAACCTTGATGGATGTCAATCACTCCTAATAGTTTTGTAATATTCTATGCTTATAGTTTCAATTAATAACCGATGTGTTGCTTAATTGAAGTCTTTAATAATACTAACTCACATTAACCTAAACTAAAATAAATTTGCCCTAACCTAAATTAACCTTAATTAAAATAAAAAACCCGGGTAGGGTACCATTGGATATTTCTAAAAATTAGAATTTCTAGTAGTGGTTCGGAGTTTGGATTTGTGCCCGGTAGGCTCACCACCTATTCCATATTGGGTCGTAAACGTCACTGGTTAAACGTGGGAGTGTACTACACTCCTCTGTCTACCTCTTCGGTGATTACAGGCGTGATGTTACGTTAAAATATATTAGGCGTTGCTGGCATACACTAGATGGTTTAAATCTTTTCTTTTGTGACATGACTTTAAAGAAATAAGATTTGCATTTAGTTATTAGATTTTGTCCAATAAATGAATACATATACATATGTACCTCCTTAACAATGAAAATGTATGAACAAAATCTATAACTTGGGAAATGTATGCAAAATGAAATTTACGTGTAACGCTTATTATTGAGCGCATTAGATATTATATATTTCGTTACGTTCGTTCAAAATACGTTAGAAACACAGATGTTAAATAACTAAGTATAACAGAGGTCAGTGGACTGAAAAGATGATGAAGATGATGTTGATGAATAAGCATGTAATTGTGGTGCTTACATTTTTGACGGCATATTTATGTGCCTAAGGATATTTTTGAATTATTAAGTTCAGGTCAATAGTCTCAAATGATGATGATAAGGGAGTAACGTTGTAAATGTTATGTTTACATTTTACTACCAACGGATATGAGAATATCTTTGAATTGTCGTAAATTTATTGTCGACTTAGCGATTCTGTTTATGACACCAAGCCTTATCAGACGCCTCAGGGCACGGACATCCTATTATGTGGGGATATTCTCTTATAATTAGAAGGAAATGCTCATTTTTGGGTCACGAGGTCCACGATAAATAAGGTATGTATCGTTGCGTCTCACTTTGTAGAAAGCGTATCCGTGTGCTTCTAATTAAGTATAGAGTGTTTTTGGAAACTGCTTTGTATACATTTATTTGTATTTATTTATTTATGGGGTAGGCAGAGAACACTGAGTGACAAATATCTCTATCTGACAGAGCTGAAGTACTTCGTCTACAATCATTCTTGTGCTTATTGTTGTCCGATTTTCCTAGAAGATCCAACTTCACTAGTTTACTTGCAACGCTTGTTCATTTGCAGGTATGCTATATGCGCTAACGTTAGGGTGGAGTGTTTACTACAAAACGCTCTAATTCACAAGTGGGTGGCATGTTCGATTACACGTAGGTGGCGGAGTTGGAATTTGCCCATAACATGATAGGCCTTACCTTTCATCACCATCATCATTATCGTTATCCAGACCTATTCCAGTGAATTCTATTGCGTCCTATCGTTTTATCGTTCCACTCTTGTACACTCGTCTCCTCTCAGAATGAGACGAGTTGAGATAATAGTCTGCTACCCTTGTCAAGTGCGGGTTGGCTGACAAATAAATAAATAAACAAATGAACTTATATTGACGCTAAAAATGCGAATGACGTCTCTACACCGCACTCGCAAGTGGAAAGCTCTCGTGCCTCGTGTGATTACCTCTCGCTCTCTTACTTGACGTTTCACGTGGAAACTGTGTTGCCATAGCGCGAGATTCATACCATTTATTTTGTAACACTTGTGATAATATACGCTACTGAAATAAAATTGTAATTCAATTAAACATTTCGCTATTGTAAATATGTATATATAGAGATAATTGATATCCGATTATTTGATACTAAATTACTCATAGTCTGTAATATGCTAAGTGGACAGTTTGATAAACTATGTTTATTCAGAATACTATTGATAATTTTTACACCCAAACAATGAAGACATACTCCTTCTTATTACGAATGTTTTGTTTTGGGTAAGGATCGAACTACTTATATATTTCTTAACAGTCAGCGTCGTTGCCCATTGACTAATAAGCCAGTCAGCTTTCGTACGCTATAATATATTGCGTCAATTAATGTGTTTAATAGGCTTAATCCTTAAGACATCACATGGCTTTGAGAACATCATGGAGAACTCGTGTATTCCTCACAATATATTCTTTCACGGATCAAGCAGGGTATATTTAATCTTTAAAAAACATCATCGTCATCATCAACATATTTCATCCCACCGCTGGGTATAATAATGGATGGAATAAACCCCCCTTAATCAACCTAATCACGTAGTGTCTTCGGCTTACCTCAGTTTCCCCCTACTGCCTTTCCCAGGTCATAAAATATGACAGGTCAGGTATAAATAGGTCAGAATAATAATGTCACTGTCAAGTTCGATGCGTGAAGAGTTTTTAATTATTCGCTCTGCCACTTTTAACCGCGGCTGATACTTGAGAGGCAGGTTGTTGTGTTATAAGCGGCGAGTCGGTCGTGGATTACTGGGTCTGTGAAAATAATGTCAGTGGAATAAGGGAAGGCTGGTGGCAAATAAGTTAAGCAGTTACGCGAAGCTGCGGGTAGCTAATGGCGTAGGATTTATCTTAACAAGTAGCAGTTACGAAAGTTTGTAAGAATTACTTGGAGAGTTCATACTTCAGTAATAAATAATGACAAACGTGCATTTACTATAGAACAATCACATAGTATTTGTTATATCATGACGCCAGGTACGTTGAGCAGTGAGCAGTAATATATGTTGAGCAGTAAATAGATCTTTACAGATCGGTTGTATTTCTTCTACATTCATCACTCTCCACACAAGCACGCCGCTTTCGGAGACTTCGGACGCCCTCATCGGCCCGTACCATCTAAATATAAAAAAGTAACATCACGTCTGTGATCCCCGAAGAGGTAGGTAGAGGAGTCAATACACTTCCACGTTTCATCAGTTACCTTTACGTGCCACTGTGAATAGGGGTTGAGTCTATTGCCAAACACCAGGCACAATTCGAGACTCCGAGCCGCTACTAGAAATTTGAACTCGAAAGTCTAAATTGAAAAAATCCAATATAGTACCCGACTCGGGATTTGAACACAGGACCACTCGATCAGCAGTCGCGCTTGTAACCACTCAATCACCGAGGCAGTCAAAATTCTAAATACAATGTAATAAAATAAGGTGTGTAATAACTTATTTTTATAATAATCTATATGAAAATATATTTCAGGTCTCGTTCGATTGCAGAACCTTGTTCAGGTTCGCTTTGAGATTATTAATGAGTTGAACCCGACTCTATTTTTTCTTCTATACTTAAATACTTTTGAACGAGCGTTGCTAGCTGCGTTTGAGGAGCAAAATCAATCTTACTGACGTTATTAAACTTGTTAACGTTTTTCCTATTCCCGTTCTCAAGACAACGGACGGAACAAACAACAACAACGGAGTCGGACAGAGAGAGTAACAAAGTCGGAAAAAAACGTTGAAATCGTACTATTAAATTTGTTTTTTATTTTGCTTGAACGAAAATAATTAGGAATTACACTAGAGATGATAACAGGACCACTTTCTCACGGTTCATTCTTCGCTACAGCTGATTGTATAATTCCTGCTAAGCCGCAATATACGAGTAGTAGGCAAATGCATCGTCCTGGATTTAATAAGGATCTAGTTTGGTTTCCGATTCAGTACTTTATATACATATATATAAGTGTATATTTAGTACTTGTATATCATTTGACTGTATAAACCGCTTAACATTCCATAGGACTTAGCAGAAAAAGAAAACTGTTATTGTTTGCAATGTTGTTTTAAGTGCGGTAAGAGAAATATACCTTAACTGCTACTAAGCCTGTGCTGGCAAGCATGTTCTTCTGTTAATGTATGGAAGACAGAAGTTAAGTTAGAATTGTTAGGGTGCATGAAATAAAAAGAAATTTATGCAAGATCGGCTTATCTGATTTTGATTGATGTAGCCTTTGGTGTCTCAGTTAGCAGAAATTCTGCTAATTATCATTAGAACACTGATTTTACCTAATCTGATTACTTACTGTCTCTGTATCTCTCTCTCACTTTCCACTGTAATCGGGTTGACTACCAAATTAGTATACTAATAATAACAGAACAGATCGCTTGCAAACCGTACTATAGATCAAGTCTCCTAGAATTAGGACAATCAAACAGTTGCACATCAACTTATTGCGAAGATGGTCCTAATGTTGGACCGTTTCGGAGTGAGTTATATCTAGAATTATTTTAAGTGCAGCCATGTCACATGTACCATAAAACTACAGTCGTCAAGATAACGATAAGGGGTGTCCGAAGGGGAGAAATTCCCGAACATTATTTAACCCTTGCGTGTCACAGCGCTCTCCCGCTCTCAGACAAGACGTATAAAAATAAATGACTCGGGGAAAAGCTCGACTGAGACACGTATCCTGGACAAAATTTCTACAAAGTTAAATATTATTTTGCTGCGCTATATTGTATGTATGTATTTAAGTTCTATTTCAGCTCGTTCCTTGCGACTAGTCACTTAACTCACAAAAAACATTTCATATTATACGGAGGGAAAACATTTATAAATACAACTGCGCGATGGAGAATGTGTTGTGGTGTTGCCACACTGCAGTCATAAAATGTGTTTTACGTCATTAAACATTTGTAAGGTAACACTTTGTCACAAATAGTAGCAACGTTAAAAAATGTTTTCTTTAGTAAATATACAGTTGTAACAGTGTGTAGAATTACATATCAGAAAATCGTAAACGCAAATATTTACAGTTTTACAAACCTGCGAGCCCAGTGTATTATGCACTGTACTGTTTCCTCTGATTTTTCATTTTCCGGTAATAAACTATAATTATTGTTATTATTATTTCGTTAATTATCCGTATCGGGTAGGAAAAAGTATACTTCCCCCGACCCCACGTCGGGATACCGGGATATCGTAAGAGGCGACTGAATCTGGCAGATCGTCATATAGCGCAGCCTACACAAGCACGGTTAAATGTCCAGAAGCGTAGACGGTACGATAAGTCGTGCTATATGATCCCCAACCCGCATGCCCAGCATTGGGATTATGAGGAAGAACTACTCAGGTGAGGTCTTCGTCGAACAGTGGACTTAGACAGGCTGATGATGATGATGATCAAATTATTATTATTATTATATGTATTAGTGCTGGTTAATGATCAGTGAGTTTAAAAACATTTGATAACGGCAGCACTTTTAAACGTACAGTGCAGCACGAGTATATATTTATCCCTAAGAGTGAAAAGTGGGTACATCCAACGTTAGTTTCGCTACGAGTTACGGCGCTCGCTGAACTGAATTATGTACCTAGCGAGGTACATTTTTCGTGTAAACATTTCGCGTTGAAAGTGTCGACGTCGGTATTTCGAGATCACAGCCGAGCGTAGCCGGTCAAGTGGAAAGTGCGTTTGGAGAGTACCCTCTGCTTCCCACTCACGCTTCTGTTTTAGATGCTTGTGTAAATTAATTTAAAGTAACAGTATTTTATAAATGTGTACTTTACTGCGATTTAGACTGCAACCACCACCGTATCATACGACGCTTGGTTTATACAAAGTTAACATCCAAATTAGATTGTCTTTTGCTGTGGGCAGCGGCACCATAGTTATTGAACAGATGGCGGCACTGTCGCCTAGGTGGAAGCACCATCGTCTTTGCCAGTATGTTGCTAACATAAATTTATATGGATTATGTAAATGATTGTGCACGAATTGACGACTAAAAAGTGTATTGTTACGATGTAGAAAAATAATATTAAAATGCTGGTAGGATTTTTTTTCACATTTTATCCAGCTTAGAATTTTCTACGATTGACTAGGTAACGAATATATAATGGAAAATCAATACATTATTAAAGGTTTTAAAGAATTCAATGTAATAGTTTCTTAATGACTTGTAAACACGCAACCAACAATACTTAAATAATTAATTATAATTAATTTTGTTTATCAAGAAGATAAGAATTAAAAGTTTAAAGGAATCGAAGAGAAAATTTTGTAAAGTATAATAATGTCGTACATAAATACATAATTATGTCAATATAATAATTTTGTTATACTGTAGTTTTTAAGATACAATTGCCATGTGTATCTACTAAACTTCCACTAACAAACCTAATACTATTCAATGTCAGTTATGACTTAAATTGACCTGACTGACAAATATTAAATTAAACATGAACGAGTACAGGAGTTCGTATATATGTAATAAAGAACAAATAATAAATGAAAAAGTTGGTACTAATTCATATCGTGTAATCTAATAGTCCGGAAACATCTGAGAGTTGACAACCCTGGTTAAAGCCGCAAAGTAAATAAACCGGAAACAAACATCGAATGGGGCTTAGCAATGAATACTGGCCGTTATGTATATTGTTATGGGTTGTCCCTAACTCGGAGAAACTAGTGAACTGGTGTGACCGATAAGGTTGTTGCGTTTTATTAACGGTTTAATGCGTCCATATCAAATTAAATGTATATCTACGTAGGTTGTAGGGTTCCATAATTTTCAATTTTAGTTCCCGATGCTCCAGTCACAATATTGTTTTGTTTCGACCCTTTCATCGTTCCACTGTTGGAACACGGGTCTCGGCTCAGAATGGGAGGGTTAGACTACATTGGCCAAGTGCGGATTTGCAGGCTTCACACGCCTTTAGAGTACGTTATAGCAAGTGATATTGAACCTTAAAACGCACATTTTGTAAATAGGTGCGCGCCAGGATTTGAACCCGGGCCTCCGATGTGAGAGACCGAATTTCAAACCACTAGGCTGTGACTAAGCAGTGATATTGTTTATTAATAATTCATTGTAACGCCTAAATCTAGATATTATTAATATAAATAGGTCTAAAGTATCCTTAACCGGCGTGCCTGTATGAAAAGGGTAACGAATGTAAAAGTACGTCATGTAGAGATATTTGGCTCTCAATGTCTTCTGCCTACCCCGTTAAGAGCCTAGCGTGATAATGTAATAATAGTAATGGATAGATATTCCGATGACCAGATGTTCTGGTATAACAACCATCACTGAGCACTCTAGAACATTACACGAAAATTTCTTTGTGTAAGTTACGAGCTAAACGGAAATCGTTATTCACCTTCCATTAACCGGGAATGATGTGCTGAGATAGGATTATAATCATTCATTTTAGCGTTTTCAACGATCTACCAGCCTGTACATAAAGCTTTTACGGAATAATGGGCCTTAATGTGTGCGTAGCTAGAACGAATTTTGCGAGAACTAATCGCATTGGAAGCAAATAGCAGAATTAAACTTGCCTCATGATGAAGGTGAGTAAAATTTGGTATTCGTCTTATAGTAAACACGCAAAAAATACATTTTCAATATAAGCTGATCTACAAATGTTCCTTTTAAACATATCAACATATATATGATAATTATTATTTATTTATTTGTTAATATACATATTTTATTTGTTGACTGCCTCTATGGTTGAGTGGTTGCAAGCGCGACTGCTTATCGAGAGGTTCTGGGTTCAAATCACGGGTCGGGTACTATATTCGATTTTTCTAACTTAGATTTCCTAATAAACATTTGTAGTGCCCAGTGCATGGTAATAGGCTCACCCCCAATTCCATAGTGGGACGTAAACGTAACTGGTGAAACGTGCGAGTGTATTACACTCCACTGTCTACCTCTTCGGGGATTACAGGCGTGATGTTACGTTTATTTATGGACCATTTTTTTTTATTTCATATTGCATATTTCATTATTCATACACCAGTAAGAGATATTAAACATACGTAAAAATCTTTATATATACCGAGTAAAAAAAATACGCTTTTATCTTCGGCCAAGGGATCCCTTTCATAAAACCTTCACTTAAAAGAAGTGAAAAGTGAGTAGACGAAATTATTTAATTCTTTCATCGTTATTTATAAGCGAGTCGGGTACTCACAAATATTTTTCGGGACAAAAGCTTCAATGGATCTTCCGGCATACTTTGGATTTTTCCACCGAAGATATTCAGACGGAATGTTCGGAACGGTAGAGCAACCTTTGCTTAGATTCCAAATGACCTATGAACCGATTTCCGATAACGATTAGTATTGGGTCAGCCCTTCTTTTCAATAATATTCCATCGTCTACTTGAATTTTTAAGGCTCAATGTATTTCGGAACATTTGATTCTACTTTGCATACGCATATATTACATGATGACATGTATAATTTCATGTCTACTAAAGTGTAATAAAGTGTACTAAATGTTTTACTCTGTATGAACTGGTTGAGTTTTGCTTAAAATCAGCCCTGTCTGTAAAATTTCGTTTAAAAGCTGCACAATGTATCAAAACGCTCTATTTTCTTTATCTTAAATATGTTATGTTGACCTAGTGGTTGCAAGTCCAACTGAGGATTGAGAGGTCGTGGGTCCAAATCCCGGATAGGGTACTATTGGATTTTTCCAACTAAAATTCCTAGGTAAAATTTCTAGCAGTGGCTTAGAGTCTGGAGTTGTGCCCGGTGTATGGTAATAGGTACTTGTAAGTATCTACATATATAATAATAAATACTTTATAAATTTATCGATGTAATGTACAGGTTTTAAAACACCTTA
>DWEH01000859.1:0-10459 GCA_018245815.1 Apyrrothrix aesculapus
TACCCGACCCGGGATTTGAACCCAGGACCTCTCGATCGGCAGTCGCGTTTGCAACCAACACGACCAACGACGCAGTCAAGAAAATAAAACGTAGGAAATATATTCTATAATCGCCTCAATGAGTATCTTTATAGATATTTTATGATATACACCGTTGTTTCCATAGTACAATCGAAATTGTATTTCTATTTTTCCCGATTTGTATAACCTGGAAATATTCAAGACAAGAGTGAATAGGCACTTTCTAGTCAAGCGTGGTACATAATAGGTTGCATCTCGTTTTCCATCAGGTGGGATAGTAGACAAATGCGAGTCTATTGCTAAATATAATTAAATACTACATTAAATTGCCAATTTATAAAAATTATGTATTCAGATTCAAAACTTTTCCACGTAAAATGTACCTTAAGTAAAACTCAAAGCAACGATTTTTGACTCTATTAAGTGGGTTTTTCATAAATTACTCTGAATTATAAATGGACGAGTTTGAAAGTAATTTAGCTGAGATGTTTAATATTAAATAATGTACTTGCTTCGTCTGTGTTATGTTATGTTAAACGTAGGTAAATCATTTCGAAACGGTTCATGTTTTTGAAATTTTCGTTGACATTTAATTGTGAATGGACTATGGAAAAGCAGCAAGAAGTACTTTTGTGACCGTTCCGTTGCATTTCTACTGACCCTACAATATCCATTAACTCTCGAAAAACAGTAAGGAGAGATTTTGTGCCCGTTCCGTTGCCTACAATATTAATGTCAACGAACGTTTAAGAGCATTTTTATCGTTTTTTTGGGATTTTGCATATTAAATTGTCTTTGCTAAACACCCTCGAAATAGATTTTCTTTATCAAGACGCCCGAAGCCACACTTAGCTGAGAATATACGCAGTGAAATAGATCTTTAACTTAATTTAATTTTTTTCATAAATTATTAGACGTCCAAAGACAAGATTGGAATTGTTTTGTACAAAATTCCATGAATCTGTCCCAACTACTTAAAGTGATATCGTAATACCTTAATAAAGCTTGGCTTTTTCTGCGAATATTTAATCTTAAAGAATTGTCTAAGTAAAGTCATCGTTCTATAATAATCGTTTAATCTCCCTCAATAAGAATTATTTGTCTTACATAAAGATCTCAAATATGTATGTACATTCGTATTTTTTATATTAATGAATACATAAGTATTATCGTTATAGTATTAAGTCGTACGTTTTTTAAATCATAACAAAAAACTTTCTATTATACCAAAATATATAACATACACACTGATATTATATGTATAAGATACACACTGATATATATTGACACAATTTTAATTTTCTTCCCTCTTAACATTGCTGTCTCCAAATGTTCCTAACTCAAGTAATTCATTTGTGACACAAGTTCAGTTATGACACTTCATTACCTGTTTCAAAATTAGTTCAAACCTCGATACAAGAGCGCATTCTGTGGTTATCTACTCCGACTCTAATGATATAATAAATTATGTTAATAACAATACTGATGTCATTTGTCAAAAACAGATAGACGACTCTTCTTATTATAGTGTAGCGTAGCGTGAAAAATGATGATATTTCCGACATTCGAGCTGGAACCTTATTTAAAAATTAAACTAGAATAAAAGAGGAAAACTCAAGGGTATCTTTACATTGGAACGGGATGAGAAAAGTTTTCAACTTCTACCTTCGGAAGTACTTAATTTCTCTTTTGATAAATCACTGACACACCCAAAACTGGATTTAATGTTGGGTCCTTGGAACCGCGCGTGATACCATCAGTCACTTATTACATATGTTTCAAGGAGTGGGGAGTTAGAAGTGACTGAAAAGTAGTCAAAATTTCCCCCCGAAATAATCGCATCTAGGTCGTATGATTGAGCTACTGTCTTGTACTGATTGCTCTTTACGAGTTGAATTATGTAGATGAGATGTACAAATGTATGTTTTAACAAATTAAACGCGATGTATGGTAACGAGCTAAAGCTAACTACATCATTCATAGTATAATTCTCGTAATTCCTCTATTGTGCAGTTGGTGAATTTATAACACTTTGCAACGGTACTTAACATTGGCATAACGTAGTACTATTCGCATTTGGAGCATGTGCGGGCTTACAAGTTGCTCCTACTTTGCCTGCCGGGTCTCAATGGTTCCATTTATGTAAGTTCTCTTCAATTATCCTTAGTGATTTTTATTTTGAAACCCTCTAACACTCATATGTATTGCATATTCATTTTTTCCGCCATCAATGTGACTATTGTAATATTTAAGTCAACATCAAGAATTGTTGTAGTATCAGTAATTATCATGATTTTTAATTTACAAGTTTATCTTAATTTGCGTAATTCTATCCATGTTATCTTTTATTTCATAATTTATTTTACATATACTCGTAACTCAATCACAGACCTGGGTTACAGTAGATAATATTTAACGCAAACTTTAAAAGGTCTTGTTGATATATAAGGTAGATCTAGTTCTCCACTGTCTTATAAACTATTCAATTATTAGATTTTCAGTCCTACAACTGTTATATACAACCCTAGTTATAGTCTAGATCGCTCTAAATAAATATTTTATCTACGTTTACATTTAAAGGCCCATACTCAAAGGTAATTACAGTATTCTGTGACCACATGTAGTACGTAGCTTCATGCAATTTTTATTAGGCACGAAATGAAGTTACTATTTCTATTTAGTATTATTTCAAAAAACAGCTAATGTTGCATTGATTGACTTGGCTCCTTACTTTGTGTAATTAATTACCTTTCTGTAACTATCTGTGCTGTTTATGATTTGTATTTTTTAAATACCCCACTACGGTTGTCTAGAGCACTTCGATATGGGCCTCTTTAAGTAAAATTACGAACACCAAACAATGTCTAAGAGTCAACGTTATCTATTCATGTATTAAAACCGTTTGTTGTTTCTGATGGTGTCTGTAGAGAGAACATTTAAGACAGTTACTAGGAAATTGCTGACGGGTACACGGTTCACTACGGTACACCAGTGCCGCGAGATATTACTTGAATTTATGTAAAGGGTTCTTAAAGGGTTCTTCATTAATTATAATCCCTGTGGTTTGTTATGGTATTTATAAACTCTTGTTAATTCCACAAAATGTTCTAACACTTTATGTGATTAAAATGATAAAAGGCTAATAGGCGAATGTAAATGTGCTTTGTCATCCATTAAATCAATTTGAGGTCTTTAAATGATGAGGTTCTAGGGTACAGGCTGTCAATTTGGCAATCCATACATTAAAAACTATACAAAATAATAAACTTCGGCTCTACAATGATGTGGTTTTTTTGCTCGATTCAAAAGTTCTTAAACAAAGTCTCAATCTCCTTGCAGTTAAAATTTTATATTAATTTTTCAGAAAAGTATTAGTAATTCAATAAATGTTTGAGTAGAACCTTTACATCAAATCTAGGCTATTGACCACTGTAATTTTTGGATAAATGTTAACCTGTAGTATGCTACAAAAAAGATTTTCTCAAATCCTTCGATATGGAGCACTTAGAACTGCATGGTATCAGTTTATTTTTAATTTCATGCATTATATCAGTGCATGTATAAGTAAATATATAATTAAGTTTTCTATTCAAAAAATATGTTGACTCAATCGTAAATATGTTGATATTGAATGTTCTAAAAGTGAATCTACTATAGACCACGATTATGAGGCGGTAAATTAGGTTAATGAGACTGTTTTGTGGGTAAAATATTGAGATAAATAATCATCATATTTATTTAATGAAATCATTAAGGTTTGCAGTCTTTAAATAACCTTGTTATAATTCTCGACTTCAAAATTTTGTTTTCATTGCTTGGAATGAACAGCTCGTAGTCTGATATGATTACTAAAAGCAAAATTTGTAATGGTTTTTCGGGCTTAGTTACCATATGGGTGACCGCTGCTGACAAATTTTCATTGAATTTTCGTGCTTCGGAGGCCACGGTGGGCAATCGGTTCCGATTTTTATAGTTAAGTAACAATCGTTAAACAATGTCGCTCGCCTTATAGATGGTTTTTAAATATCCGACGTACTAGTTGGCCACTAATCGGTACCTCTGTCATTCCGTACTGGATGATGTAGGTTGGTCCAAGCCTTCCGCAGTTACGGGAGAGATACGTTCAAAGCAGTGCGACGCACAAATGTTTGTAGTCTTTGCTAAAAACGAGTCTCTTTTCACAGTAGGGAACAGCCTGGAGTGTATAATAAATTTAGGTAAATTCTATAATAGCAGTGATAGCCTAAACGTTTAGAATTCTGCCCCTCATTTTAGGGATTTTGGCTTCAAATCCTGGTGTACAATTAGCATAATGTCACTTGTTGTAATAGTGAAGGAAATCTTAGTGAAGAAATTTGCACACATTACGAGTCATCGCTAACGGTCTTTTTAACTCATCCTAGACTTAGCCAGCATGGCGGACTATGGCCTTAATTATTTTTGTTCTGAGAGCAGATTCGTCTCCAGCAAAGAAACGATAAAAGGTTCGATGATGATGATAAATTAAATTTCATTTCGGTATTACTAAAACGCGAAGGAACTTATTAACTACCTGGCCGAGCAGTAGTCGGATAACGATGGCATTTATGTATGCAGGTACGTTGGATACCCTCAGAAGCGGGAATCCTCGGAATGTAGCGGAAATAATTGTCGTACTTCGTAGCAAACATTACGGGTTGAGTAATTCGAGTACAGGTTTTACCTATGTTACAAACGGTTTGTGGCGGAGCTTGCGGTTAGTAGCGGGCTCGTAGCGTGTAACGTGTAGAGCATAAATATGTAGCGATCCGTAGAGGGTATGTAGCTGGAATATTAATAATAACATGAAAGAAAGATCCGGTATACTGTGGCCGTCTCATTACGCAGAAACGTAGCACACGTGTAGCGGTAGACTTGTAGCCGATAACGTTGAACGCAATGGATATGAAATCTACGCTAGTGGGAATACGGGTGATATTAAAGTATAGTAGAACGAGTCTCATATCCTTGCATGGAGATACATGTTATTATACTTTATCGAAAATTGTGAATATCCTTATCGTAGAATTATGCTATTGAATTTTAAAATGTATTCGTAAAGATTCTGACACACAATACCATTGAACTGCTTTAGAAAGCCTTTTAATTTTAGTTTGTAATTACAATTTGTACAACTAATGACTCAATAGTAACATACGTAACATTACGCCTGTAAGCCCCGATGAGAAAGGCAGAGGAGTGTAGGTAGTATTACCACGTTTCACCAGTTACGTTTACCTTCCGTCACGGAATAGGGGCTGAACCTATTGCTATACACAGGGCACAAATTCAGACTCCAAGCCACTACTAGCAATTTTTACTAGAAATTCTAGTTATAGAAATCCAATAGTATTCGCCACGGGATTTGAACCCAGGACCTCTCGATTAGCAGTCGCAGCATGACTTGATAGTGACATTATAATAATTATTGTAGAATTATATTGGTGTCTTAACGGTAACACTAGGTGGCGGCCAGCCGAAATTTGAACTATACTTTTCCATGTCCCTCCAATGTGGTTTGATTTGTGACCAAATTGTAACCGTTTAAAAGTAATTTCATTATGTTTTATTCACTGTTCCTACCTATAACAGCTATAAACTGCAGCTGTGTATCTGGGACGCTTTTAATATCTTCCATGTTCGTCCAGTGACGACGTGAAAGCATTGCAATATTCACGCAAAGATCGGATGCAACCCCGCCCCCGTCATAGTTTCCATTATACTAAAAGGTCATGGTGACGGAAGGTACTTTAGATGTAAGTGCCAATTCGTCGGAATCTTCGATCGGAAATTCTCGAGAGAAATGTCGAGAGAAGGCAGCCGATCTCTTAGTAAATTTACTCAATTTGCAATTTAAGAGGCTAAATTGTCCTGTCTCAATCATTGTTACGATCAGACAGGCAATTATAATAATAACATAAACGACCTAATGCTAAAAATGTCTTGATTTAATTCGTTTGTATTCTTCCTTTATTGTAGCGCTTCTTGGGTCACAAATTAACGTGAGACAGCAAAACTTGTTTGTATGTTGTATTTTATCTTCTATGTTGTATAAATTTCAGGATAATAATAATACGCCATTCATGCACATTTTTAATACCGAATACTAATACGCCCCCAAATTACTATTCGGTATTAAAAATGTGTACAATGTTTTTTTTATTGATGAGATTTTGCCGGATAATTTTTCCAGCAAGCATCTCGGATCCTCAGTTGCGATTGTTTAAAGAATTTTTATTGAAATTCTAGCTTTTGTGATAAAAGTCCGCCTGAGACATTGCCGACTTTTATACTGGCAGCTTTTAATTTTAATCTTTTTTGTTTGCTAATATTGCTTTATTTTTTTGTGCGAATTGTTTATCGTTTTTTTAATAAGTTCAGACAAAGTAGTGTCTAATCATCTCGAAATCATAATTGTTTCCTATTTTTTATTGGATAAACTGAAATAACCGTGTCCAAATATCTTAAAAGCTGTGACCTAATTTGTTAAATTTGCTGAATATACAAAAATTCTAGCAGTATGTTATTTTTAGGTTAGACTAAAATATCAGGTATATCTGTGTACACCAAAATTACCAACGTAATTGAACAAACCGATATTAATAGTCTTATTCCTATTCGAGGTTGTTTCGAGGACGCCTCTGGGTGGTACAAGTCATTCGTAACGGTTGCCTGCTCGTTTGCTACTCTTCTCCTTGTGCAATTAAAAAAATGCTGTGGTATTCGTGGCTTAAATAAACAAAAATCAACATTCTTTTTAAATTTAGTTCCAATTATTATCCCACATATTTCACTTTAATTCACTAAAAACGCATTAAGTAAAGAAAAGATTCCTGTAGTGTTGTTGAATTAAGGAGGTTTATTGAATCTTTTTGAATTGTTTTCTGCCGTGAACTTGCGCTTCATCTGTTCGAGTACCTTAAAGAATTAGGTCATGAGCATAATGGGCTCGTGATAATGCTGGTAAGACTACGTTTATTGAATCTTCGACATTGCCTCCTGTAATTGCATTCCAGTTTGTAAATTACGTAATTAGTCGTACATCGAAATATTCGTAAATTTAAAGGCAATAATGTGATGACGTCCTGTTCCATGGTGGGACATATTACATCATCATCATCATCAGCTTAAGTTCACTGCTGGATATAGGCTACCCCTTAGAGGTTTTTGCCCATAATCCCCACGCTGGGCGGGTGGGATTTGGACCGCAGAGCACGGCTTCTCGCACCGCCCACACTGCTGTCCGCAGGGGATCAGGGTATTTAACCGTGCCTAGAAAGACCGCGCTATACCACGATCTACCAGCGCCGCGCTTAGCCGCCTCTTACGACACCCTGCTATTTCCGGCGATACCCTGGTATTGTGGTGGGGTCGGGGGATGTATTCTTTTTCCTCTCCGATACGGATAACATAATTTGTGAATTGTTGGAGAGTAATACACTCTCTCCCTGCCTACCCCTTTGGGGAAATACAGGCGTGATTGTATGTTATGTTTTATAAATTTATTCATGGTGATTTGAATCCCTTCAATTTTACGGAAAATCCAGATACTCCTTGCTTGTCTCGCGTTTTCGTGTCTCCATTGTGTAATTACTGACATGTTCTTGTGAATTTGTAATGTGTAATTAAGAAGTTTAAATGACTTTTGAATTTAATTGAGTTTATCGTGTATTTTACTGCCTTGTTGGTCGTGTTGGTTGCAAGCGCGACTGCCGATCGAGAGGTCCTGGGTTGAAATCCCGGGTCGAGTACTACTGGATTTTTCTAAAATTTTAATTTCTGGTAGTGGCTCGGAGTCTGGACTTGTGCCCGGTGTATGGCAATAGAGTCAGTACCTATTCCATATTGGGACGTAAACGTAGCTGGTGAAACGTGGGAGTGTACTACACTCCTCGGCCTACCTCTTCGGAGATTACAAGCGTGATGTTACGTGATGTTACGTTTTATTAATATCGCTATTTTAAAATTGAAAACATTCATATTTCCCGCAAGTTATTCTTCACGCCATAAATTTCAGTTACGCGGGCGTTAGAACATTCACGAGGAATATTCCTGTTTCCACGGATTTTGTACGCGATGTATTCAAGAGATTTGTGTAAATAAATCTCCCTTTGATTTATTTCGCTCGTGCTTAAATGCGTCTGTATTTGTATATTTCATTTAATTAATTTAAAAATATGTTTACTAAGGTGAACATGTTTATAATATTCATGAAATAAATACCAATATGAGATATCCTAATTTTTTAATGTACGTAATTCACTATAGTAATCTGTATAAATAAAATGGTAGAGGTCTATCGTTCTTCGAGGTTCATACAAAAACTAGATACTGGATAGATTTAAATTAAGTCTTCTAAGTTTTATTTCTTATACACTTGACCCTTGTTCTAAAAACAATGCGATATCTTCATTTAACATAAAGTTATTAAACTTTTAAGAAACAATGTTTTTTTAAGCACTACCTGTTCAGCGACGTACAACTATACGTCGCTTGCTGTCACGGTACTAACCCAGATAGTTGAAATATTTTGGTTACAAACAGTGAAAAATAACAGTGGTAACAAGGAAATTTTGTGACCAAAGAATATTTCTGCCCTACCTTTTTGATGTTTTTTCTCTGCACATAACATCCCTTGTTACCGTAATGTAATAAGCCACGTAGACGAAGTCGCGGGTATCAGCTAGTTACTAATATAATACCTGAGTTCAGAATATTGTATCGAAATCTTAATTTGTCTACATTGTCCGCTAAACCCTGGGTCGAGATCAACTGATCAACCCTCCGGCCTCGGATCGGTTTTCTATGCTATCGTAAGTACCTAGTATATAGACAAACAGAGGAGTTTTAGCTTCTTTAGGTGCGACTTAAATATATTTTTAGGGCGGAAATAATATTTAGTCCTCTTTATTTATGCATAATCCTTTTACGCAATTTCCGCATTTACAATTGTAGGTATAAGGTGTACTTTTCATCTTTAGTCCAAAATTGTTGATACTCAATTTTAAGACAATTATTGGTTTCAAATATTTCAGTACACATACTGATAAGGATTATTTAATAAAAAACTATGAAAGCATCCGGCAGCTATTTTGGACTATTGGAAATGGTGAGAAACACGCAAGGCTGGTAATTCAGTTTTTGACATGAGGACGTTGAGGCAATTCGAATGTACAAAAAAGTTAAGCATACAACGTGTAATTGGAGATGTAATAAAAACTTATTATGGAAGCCAAACTTACCCTCGTTCACCGGAGGGTTACAATCAACAATAAAATTAAAACCATACAACCTACTTGTTTGGCCAGGCCGGGAGACCGCAATTTACTTTCATGGTTTATTAATCTTACACAATTCAGATTTTGAAGGAGTTTAGAATAAATTATAGGTATTTGAATTTTTTAAGACGTTCTTTTGAATTATGTATGTACCATGAATTATATAGTGTATTCTACGGAACTATTTTCGGCTTCCAATATAAAAACTGTAAACAGTAATCGATGAGATAAAAAAACAGCTCTAATAATTTCGGTGTATCAAGATATTATGTTTTAACGTCACAACACGCCTGTAATCCCCGAAGAGGTAGGCAGAGGAGTATAGTACACTCGCGCGTTTCACCAGTTACGTTTAGGTCCCATTATGGAATAGGTGGTGAGCCCATTGCCATACACCGGGCACTAAACCAGACTCCGAGCCACTGCTAGAAATTTCTACTAGAAAATCTAAGTTAGAAACATCAAATATAATAGTATCAGACCCGGGATTTGAACCCAGGACCTCTCGATCGGCAGTCGCAATTAGTCAATTATGTTTTAGTTTTATAAAATAACGTAAATACGGATATATCTCAGTTATATACAAAACTACAAGTGTGTCTATATGATTGTTAAGAGAGAAGGCGGACCGCGAGAGGGTAGAAAATTGACCACAACCATGACCAACAATACATCACTTGGCACAAGTATAATCTTCTTACGATGGCCTATAATTTTGAAAAACCCTCGTTATATAACGTCCAACTAAATCTGTGCACTCCTTTATTTCTGTCCAACTCCAACTGTGAAGCTTCGGTTGCTTGTCGACCAAACATAACTACCTCTCGAATGTGTTTGTGCCTTTATTTATGTGATGTAAGCAGTGTACAAATATTTCTGAACTTTGAGTATTCATTTAATGTAAGTTCAAATTAATAGAACTTTTCAAAGTTTATTTTACAAACCCCAGTACAAGAGAGCTGTGGAAGTTTAAAATATAAAACTGAAAAGGATTGAGTAAGCAATTAAACCTATGTTGCCGCTTGTTCTTATCGCCATTCACGCCATCAATATTCTACTCCTTTTGGTCTTTCCAACTAATCTGTCAACGTCTGATTCTGAAATCCGTTAGCTGGATCGTGAACGAACCATCCATTACCAAC